>JALPQI010011244.1:0-35068 GCA_025490895.1 Thaumatotibia leucotreta | reverse complement strand
CATTCGTTCACGTTTTTACACGGCGATTAGCAAAATTAATCGTTACTCTGGCGGCAGTGATGAATGACACAAGGAGCGAATTCAAGTTACGTACAAATTGCGAGCATAAATTATTACGCTTTAATAATTTCGCGTACGGCCCGCCCTCTCAATCACTGACTGCGATCCAGGTGTCGCCAACATAAATCCAGCCTAGTTAAAAATTACTAAGATTACATTACCTACTTCAGGTATTAATGGGACTATTAAGGCCAGCTGAGGTACTAAAAGCTAAATTCATTATAATTATTTTACGATTATTTGAAAACAGTAAAGGTTTTACATTTTTTAGCATATCAACTCGGAGATCAAATCCTTCAAACGCTAGATCAAATGACAATGAGTGTCTTAGAACGGTACGGCATAGTTATAATTTAATACTTACTTATCGTATTATATTAAAGTAAGTATTATATTATATCCCATCGATATTAATTAAATTTTTCTTTATTCGATCACGTTACATTTGTGTATGAGAATTATTGATCTAGATGTATGAAAAAGACGTTTATAACTATTTCGTCATTAATCGATTTACTTAAACAACTACAAAATATTATTTTTAGTTTTTTTCTTATTAATAGAAAAGACACGGGAGTAATTTCGTCATTGTTTTATTCACATGATGAATAAGACAAATTCGTATTTAGTCGAACGGAACTCAGGTTGAGTTCCTTAGCGAGTCGCGTCAATTACTCAGTATGATATATTATGTTTTAACTTCAAATCCACTATAAATTATTATATTTTTTTTACAATTATGTTATCTTATCATATATCATCTACCTACCTAATTAGTAATCTGTACGTAAATATGTAGTAATCAATTACGGCAAGTATTGGAGAGCACATTAGTTGACTGCATTTGTGACATATTGAATAAGGACTCTCATGTGATGTTAATCTGGGGTATTATAACATGCAAGTTGACGCTAGGATTATTCCGAAGCCAAGCAATTCATGAATCAGGTACATGCTGGATTCGGATTTGCTTCCGATAATAAGTACCTATACCTACCAACCGTTCCCAATCGTTAACAATTTAATATATAAGCGACCTTAATCTAAAATTGTTAAAGTACACAATGAAATAAAAATCTATCTACCTATAATCTATTCAGAGAAGCCACCCCGCAATGTTCCCAGTGCAAAGGTGCCACTTACTCTCGCTGCGATACCGCGTTGTATTGCAATGGACAACCTCTGCATCAGGAATGATCCGGATCCGAGAATCACGTCCTCTTTTTTGCGGATAGCATCCCACTTTTCTAAAGAACGTCTTGGCTTCTGGACACCAAAGTTAATAAATTAACTAAGTAATTGACGTCACGATTAAAATTGAATCGATTTCCTTTACCGATAATTGCATTAAAATTGTCAAGTGCACCAACAACTACAAAATTAATTCGCAGAAGGTCCCGTTACAAGTACCTATTATCGTCTATTAAGGAAAATTTTTGACAGCCTCCGTAGCCTAGTTGGTAGTGACCCTGCCTGCGAAGCTGGAGGTTCCGGGTACGAATCCCGGCGAGGGCATTATTTGTGTATTTATTTATCACAAATATTTGTTCCTTGGTCATGGCTGTCTAAGTCTATGTATTTATGTATCTATTATATATATCGTCACCTGGTACCCACAACACAAGCCTTCATTGAACTTACCGTGGGACTAGGTTGATTTGTGTAAGATGTCCCAAGATATTTATTTATTTATTTAAATCGTAAATATACAATATACATTATACAATACATGTATTCGAAAATTCAAATTGTATGGTTTCTTACACACACCCCTGTCACATCTCCATCGGACAGATAAGAGCAGCAGCGGTAGCAGCAGAGGCGGCTGAAAGGGCTAAGATAGGAAAATATAGTAGGCTTGGCGTTAATAATAATTTCATCTAATTTGGCGTCGAGACCACGGCCCTTGGCGCTTTTCGCTCAAGGCATATTTTCTACATATACCTCTCGCTCATGAGCGGAATACTTGTTTATGGAAGCAATGGTTACCTGATCAAATTGAGACTAAATACGAACGAATACGAACAAATCTTTTTGTAAAATTACAACAGTCACAACATTTTGATAAGTAATATTCTCAAATCAATACTGTCCAATCTAAAGCGTTCTAAATCGAAAATAAAGAAAATTTTAATTTAGTGGAAAAAGCAACGAACCGTCTCCTTTTTTATAGCTGGCCAATTGAAACGTTTCCAGCTCTCTGAATAATTCATCTTTCGTTTGAACAAAGACGAAGTGGGCCGCGCGGCGCTTCTTTGATCTTTTGTAATTGGAATCGATGCTCATATTAAAAAGAGGAATTCTTTAGAGCAACCGATGAAATGCACCGAAGCCATCTCTTCAAGACGATTAAAGTCGGCAGTGATTCGTCCGGTCGGAGAAACACTTCAACTTTGTCCTGTTTTGTTACACGACTGCCAAAAGGAGAGTATATCGCTCCTCCTGTAAAAAACGGTCATAACACAAAAAAAATGCAAAAATTAACTAATGATACAAGATAAATCCAACAAAAAAATGGATTTATCTTGTATCATTAGTTAATTTTTGCATTTTTTTGTGTTATGACAGTTTTTTACAGGAGGAGCGATATGTGTTCAGCCCCTATGTATGTTTCATATTTTCTTTAAACGCGCAGATCTTCGCGACCACTTAACCGTTTTTAATAGTGTAAGGTATCATTTGAATCCTCGTGACGTCGCAGGTAACATAGGATATGTGACGTCACGTTAAAAACAATATGGCGGCCTAAAAATTAAATATTGTCTACCCAAAAAAAATCAATATGAAAGAAACCTATCGAGTTTGGTATCAAAATGAAGAGCTTCAAACAACGAGTACTAACATGTATATAACTTATAGGTTTGTTACTTATTCTAGAACAGCCAGATTCATTAAAATACAATTAAAGCGCAAAGAATAATATGTCATCTAAATGCTATGATTTGGGTATCAAATTAAAGCATTTTGTATGCAGATTGTAAATATATACACAAGTTATATGTTTAAGTATATGATTGAAGAGAAAACTCGAAATGTTCTACATCGCACTATTGAAGTTTTTCTTCAATGCCTAAGCCGTGACAGGACTGTCACCGTTGACACATCTTCTTGAACGCTAAGTGTGTATGAAACAGATACATTGTATGTACGCGCTTGTGGTCAAGGGGCAAAATGCACGGCTGCTACGCAGCGGTCGTGGGTTCAATCCCCGGCTCGTAATCGATGATTTTTTCAAACAAAACTTGTAGGTATACGAAATATCGTTCTCTACATGATTTCGATACAAAGTAGACTATCGGGCGATGTCTTTTTTTCAGTGTTAACAGTAAAATTTCAAAAGCTAGTTTAATATTAATTTTCCATCGAATCTGGACAATTTTAAACATTGAAACCGATAATGATTCATAGGCAAGTGAAGTTGTCATATTTTGATGATGACATGACTACCAAAAGCTGCCACAGCTGCCTCAGTTGTCCGAACTGTTCGAAAGTAACGGTTAATTAATAAGAAATAGCTCAATAATCAGTCATATAATTATGACTGATTATTGAGCTATTAGTTTTAGTATTAGTTGAGTATTAGTTATTATTGAAAACAAGTGTCGACTTAAATGCTGGAAAAATTATAGCCCACACAGCCGAATTCGTATCAAAATCGTGGTGCGAACTTAACATTTTGTCCAGTACTGTATACACAGTACTTTACGATGAAGAAAATCATCTTGAGGGAACTTGCATACATCTGCGAAGAAATTCAAGGATGTATGAGAAGTTCCCAGCAAGTATTGGGCCAGCGTTGCGGAGAATTGCCAGAATAGAATAGGTATTAAAAAAAGAACGTGCAATATGATTCGCATATCAGAGGTATGTCCCTAAAATACAATCACAACAGCAATTGTGGCCAAACAAAATTGCTAACGTGTTGTAACATGCGCATAAAATTGAAAACTTGAAATATCTTAACATTAAATGTCTCGTATCATGTAGGTACGAGACATTTAATGTGGGCCGGTTTTTTTCATCCAAAATATGAGCCTACGATTTTTGTTAAATGTCAAATTAGTAATTAGGCACATGATAGGGTACAACAACGTCACTAGAAAACGAGCTTAGTCAGACATATGGTGCTGGAGACGAACACTAAAGGGGTGGCAAGGTTTTGACCGTTCTGCCGTTGGCTTTTCAGATCAGGGTCGGGTTTGGCCTGTACATTTGCGCAGGGGAGTTGGTATGAATTAAGGTAGGTTTGCCTTACTTTAAATTTATTCCAAGTGACACTTGGGCTCTCTAAGTTAAAGTCTGTGCCTCTGGCTCCGGTGGTCCGGGCCAGGGGCTCGGCTTTTGGCCTCACAAACCAGCGCCTCTCTGAGGAACGATTCGTTGTCGAAACGATCGTCGTATCCATTTTAACGTTACACTATTCCGTCGGCTGACATGGTAGTGCTGGGCTTTGGCGGCTCGACCTTTCACCTCGCGAACTTTAAGTCTTCGCTGGAGTTCGAAGCGAACCGTTGCACGTTGGGCCCTCCGGTTCGATTATTAAATCAGTTAAGAGGGACGGTTGTACCGTGTGGGCTCGCTCGTCGTGCCTGGGGCCCTACGCGGATGTCGATTTTTTAGATGCTTGGGGTATTCGAAGAAGCATGGTAGTTCCATTTTCGCGGAGCTCGGCCTTCGGCCTCGCTTTAAATTCGCAAGCGACATGCTTGAGCCCTCGAAGTGAAGGTTCGGGTCTCTGCGAGCTCAGTTTTCGTCCTCCCACCCTAAAGCTCGCCCTGCGGTCTCGATCAACATATAGATTTACACTGGTTCCAGTTATGTTCCGGCCCCCAAAATTAGCGGGATGGGAACTCCTCGGGCCCCCGGAGCGAAGCTTCAGCCCTCTGCGAAGGCGGTTTTTGAAATTTTATCCAACTTCAAGGAATCTTCAGATTCACTAAAAGGTTTCAAATAAATAAAATAATTAAAAAATTAAAAAACACGACTGCCGTTTTAAGCGAACTGAAAAGTAACAAATAAATATTTTTTCAGGTTCATTATTGTGAGCGTATCTACATAAGTATAGGCGCTTGTCTTATTTACTTACAATATTTTGTTTCGATTGCAGTCGGGGAACCTTTCATTACGGAAAATTCAAATTTATGGAGGTTCCCCGACTGCAATCGCAACAAAATATTGTAAGTAAATAAGACAAGCGCCTATACTTATGTAGATACGCTCACAATAATGAACCTGAAAAAATATTTATTTGTTACTTTTCAGTTCGCTTAAAACGGCAGTCGTGTTTTTTAATTTTTTAATTATTTTATTCTGAAATTGTATTCTTTAGGTACTCTCTTACCAACTCTTAAGGACTTACTACTATTACTATTAGGTACTTTTACGCGTCAGAAAGTGAGAACAATTACAATTTTACGTGAATATGCCCGGGAGTAATGCGTGCGAGGCTCAAAAGCATACGGCGCGTCGCAGCAAAATGGATTTAAAAAATCGACTTTAATATAAGAAAAAGCGGCACACAGTCTTGACCTACCTTGTACATATTGAGCGATTGAGCAATTACTTAAATCTATTTTATTTTATTGCTACATTATGTAGGCAAGTTTCTTTAATTATTGTTATTAATAAATACAATTGAAGTATAGTTATAATATTTTTAAGAATATAATTGTGCCTGGCACAACTACATAGTTTCGGATAAAGCGATGCACCGGTTGAATAAGCAATATATAAATTTTTACTTTCCACCAACTAGTACTTGATACACTCATCGCAACGTAAGTAATTAGTTAATAGGTTTATTTAATGTAGTGTCCTAAAGATTTTTATTTTATAAAAACACAAATTTTACAAGATTCTCGTCTGAAATATTCTCAAAATACCTACAAAGTTGTTAGTAACTTGGCAATATTACAAAGTGGATATTGCTAAAGATTATCTCTGGAATACGGACGTCGTGTAAGTATGCTTAACAAGCGATTTATGCGATAATACGACGCTACGGAAGCTAGTAGGTAACTCGAGTTTCGTGAGGCGGACTCAAGTCTCATATGTTATGAAATATTGCAGTTGCATTATACTTTTACTAATAAAAATCATGGGGCAATCTTACACCAATCGGCTTAGTCTAATATTAACCTCAAATAAGGCTCGTGTTGTGGGTACTAAGTGCCGATAAATTTATGTTATGACCAAGGATCGGACAAACGCCCTTCATTTTGAAAACATAACCCTGTTCCTTTCAGTAGAGACTTCATTACCTTATGATGTTAACTTATTTTATTTTATAAGACAGTTTTTCAATAACACTATCACAAAGTACCTATGTATACAGGGTGTAATCGTTAAGTGTTGCCAGGCCATAATTCCGTAAATATAGCAGATACCAGAAAACTTCTAACTGATATCGAAAGTACGTTACCCAACGAGTAAAATTACACTAATAACTTTTTTGAAATAAAATCAGAAATATCTCAAATATTAACTTCAAACCCTTCCATACATTTAGTACGTAACCGTTCATTCAAAGAGTAGTTTAATACGAATATTTTTTTATTTAAGGATAAATGTTAGATTAATTATTTCATAAACGATAGTATTATTATTTTATTACAATGTATTCGTACAAATAACGAATCTCTAACAGTTTTATCTGTTATGACACCCGACATTTTTAAAGGTTAGCTGTCATACAAAATTTTTAACTTAGCATTTTTAATATTACTACATCTATTTAGAAAAAGTTATTAATGCAATTTTACTCGTTGGGTAACGCACTTTCGATATCAGTTGGAAGTTTTCTGATATCTGTTATATTTACGGAATTATGGCCTGGCCACACTTAACGATTACACCCTGTATAGGAGATCGCAACTCCTATTTACTTGTACAACACCATGATTGTGATTTTGTGATACATAAACGATTTAGGATTTTTGATATTGAATTTCGATGTATTGAGTGTATAATAGTCAATTATCGCGATAATTATTCATGAAATAAAACTATTTAAACTGATATTATATACAGGGTAGAAAGGGACGACGTTCCTTCCCACTACCGACCGATTCTACCAACCATTACGATCAAGTTTCAGTATGGGACCAACATCGAAAGCGTACATGGAAATTTGTCTTTTCCATACTATTGAACTCTAACTAATCACTCAATTTGTATGAGGGGTTACATTTTTAAAAACATATTTCGATGTTGGTCCCATATTGAAAGTTCATCGTAATGGTTGGTAAACTCGGTCGGTAGCGGGAAGGAACGTCGTCCCTTTCCACCCTGTATATCGCGTTTATTAATTAATATTACTTAAATCGTTTATTGGTTACAACCATGATATGTACAACTTGTAGAAGTAAGAAAGATTTGGGATCTCCTAAATAGATACTTTGTGTTAGAGATATTAAAAAATCATAAACTTTAATAAAATATATTATGTTAACATCATAAGATAAGGAAGTCTCTACTGTACGGAAGAGGGTTATGTTTTCAAAATGACGGGCGTTTGTCCGATCCTTGGTTATGACCAAGAAACAAATTACCAACCATGACCAAGAAACAAATATTTGTGATAGCCCACCAACCTGTCCACCAAAGTTTTTGTATAAATAAGCCTGTTTCACCAACCCCGAATAAAATATACAGGGTGGTCCAAACCTTGACGTCAAAAAATTTTTTTTAGATTCCTCACGTCATGAGCTATCAGAATATACCCCATGTATGTTAGCCGATTTTTTGTAGTTTTCGAGTTATGAATTTTTGAAATTTTTTTTTTAAGAAATTCTGGAATGAAGAAATTTATTAATAAAAAAAAATCTGTTGGGTTTTTTAACTAGTTTCTTTTTGTAAAAGTATTACTACAAATAAAGCATTTACTGACAAAAAAATTAGCGTCCTCACTTTGATACAAGTAGGATAAAAAATACCAAATTCTAAATTTTACGCTAAAAACGCATCAAAATAGCATTAATGTACGTAAATAAAAAAAATAAAACATATCCCAAGGATTTTTGGTAATGTAAAGACTGCCCTAGACCTTAAACCTTCGTAAAAGCAAAAAAAAAGTGATACTTAATAATGAGGATTTTTCGGAGTAGTCGGTCAAATAAACTTAAAAAAAAAACTTCTACATTTTTTATTTAAAAATAAAGTGAAATTTCGTCTGTTTTGTTGTTCTTATCAATAAACAAAGACAGAAAATACCACGAAATCTTAATTTGTGTAGGTATTCAAGTCATTTTTTACTACTTAAAAATTTTAAGCTTTTTTAAGTTTATTTGACCGACTACTCCGAAAAATCCTCATTATTAAGTATCACTTTTTTTTTGCTTTTACGAAGGCTTAAGGTCTAGGGCAGTCTTTACATTACCAAAACTCCTTGGGATATGTTTTATTTTTTTTATTTACGTACATTAATGCTATTTTGATGCATTTTTAACGTAAAATTTTGAATTTGGTATTTTTTATCCTACTTGTATCAAAGTGAGGACGCTAATTTTTTTGTCAGTAAATGCTTTATTTGTAGTGATACTTTTACAAAAAGAAACTAGTTAAAAAACCCAACAGATTTTTTTTTATTAATAAATTTCTTCATTCCAGAATTTCTCAAAAAAAAATTTTCAAAAATTCATAACTCGAAAACTACAAAAAATCGGCTAATATACATGGGGTATATTCTGATAGCCCATGACGTAGGGAGTCTAAAAAAATTTTTTTGACGTCAAGGTTTGGACCACCCTGTATATTACTTATATGTCTGATCAATGTTTCTTATCACTAAACGATTGTGAATCATACGATATTATGAAATTTATGAAACAAAAATATGAAAACCTATTATATCGCGTGTCACCCAAAGACCATAAACCCTGTAAAGTAATTGTAACATTGGAATGTAATTAATTAATGTACGCGATTCAATCATTTGTCCATGAAAAACTATCGTAGTAACCGAAGAAAATATTATTATATTTATATGATATTATTGAATTGTAAGTTTTGCCAAAAGAAAAGTATCAGAAAAGTTATTAATACCTGTGTGTTCGGCAATATCGTGGTCGATGTCTATCATAAAGTTTAGCAACTGTATCAATAAAGTTGCAAACTTAGGCAATAACAGGGTGATTTGTGCAAATAAATACAGAGGTTGAGATTGGCATGGTCATTGGTCAAGCTTAAGATTGACGAATAACAAAGTTTAGTGCTGTTTTCTGGAGCAATATAATATTTTTTAATTTCTCTCTCTTTCTCTGTCCCTGGTCCCAGCTCGTTAGTTGGGGTCGGGCCTCCTTATGGCTCGGCGCCAGGATGCTCTGTCCCGAGTTGTCGTGGTTGGTAACAGTTGCTTGAGGTCTCTCTGGACATTGGACCACCACGTGGCGGGAGGTCTTCCTCTTCCTCTGGGTGGATTGGGGATATCGAGCACCTTGCGGACGGTGTGAGTATCTTCTCGTCACATTACATGACCATACCATCGCAATCTGCTCTCCTTTAGCTTGTCGGTGCTAATTAATAATTTTTAATTTCGCTAGAATTATCATCATCATCATTTATTTAAGAGCTTGGCTCTTGTCGGTGGAGTAATTTCCATTCTATTCTATTCTCTGCCTTTTCCTTCAGCTCTCTATACGTTTCAACTTCTATAGTTTAGCGAATTCTATAATTATAGCGATTAATATTATATTAATAGAATTTCTCCTACACATAATTATAGAAAACTAAAGGCAAGTACAATCACATTGTACTTGCCTTTAGTTTTCTTTAATTTTCTCAATTCCAATAAAATCTATAACGCTGAAAATAAAAAAAAAGTAAACAAATATGGCTGACTTTCATGGCATTTGACGTCTTTGTCACATATCGTGAAACATGATCGCAGATATATTTTTACGTCAATACTAAGAAATATCAATAATTTTAACCAAACATTTATATGAACTCGATATTAAATTGGTGATAAAACCAAGATTGTGTTCTAAAAGATAATGCAAGGTTTTAGGTTAGTTTATTATTTTTCCTGCTGATAAATAGTATAAATCCATCTACCTACTATTATTGCTATACGACCGATGACGACGATATACATATAGGTAGTTAAGTTAGAGGATTATTTTAACTAAGTGTTCAATAGATGAGGTACCATGTTACTCTTCTAGTTATTATAATCTTCTTGTGCATCTACTAGTGTCAATTGCTAGACAAAGTTGGACCCGAGCGGAATTAACGAAGCGATGTACAGTGGGCTCCAGAATTATACCAACGACTTTCATCCTTATACCTAAGACATACGTTCCGAAATGAATAGGTACATATTATATTATTTGATGTGACTGTAGGATGTCGCCTTTAACTTTAAAGACAGATTTACTGCTAATTCCTCGCTACAAAACTTGAAAATGGTACAACTAGTGGTTATGGCTCTTATTGTTTACTTTTATATGCACCTACCTAGTTAGAGTAGGAGTTGGTAGAGTTGCGATGTAAATATATCTTACCGTTTTTGGGATAAATATAATATTCCATCGGCTATACTTCTTTCAGAGTCGTCTGTCCGTTGATACATTTTGTCAAGGCACGAGTAAATGCACTGCATTGTGTATTTCATGTGATTGTTAAAAAATTAAATATTAGTACATACGATTCCAGTTACATTCTTCGCTCAATTACCTGGGTACCTACCTTAAATTAATTACGGATTTGACGCCAAATATTGCAGATGAATAAATACAATTATGAAGGGTCCACAGAAAGAACAGGTCTAGTCAATTCAAATTACAGAAGGAAAAACTACCTTACTTTTAACAGAATAAGGTGTTAATTTGCCTTGATTTTTTTTAGGTACTGGACATGTTTTTTCCGTGGACCCTTCATATAAAAACATGCTTTACCAGGATTAGTGTAAGTACTAGACCAGTATAGTTTACGTAGAAGTCAATTTCCATATATAACTAATCTTATCTCCGCTATTACCCTGTACGCAACCGTATCTGAGAGCTTTCGATTGTCCCTGCACCACTGATACATTATCGCCTCCCATGCGGGCACAATACAAATACTGCATGCCGATTTACCGACATACATAGTATGCAAATATACTTAGTATCAGTGTACTAAGGTATTCGCTAAATTGTCTCCGTGTTAGCTTAGTTAAGTATGTAAACTCACGTGACATGTTACACGACTCGACACGAATTCACTCAAATAGTTATATTTATAATATATGCAATTCACAAAAGTAAAATGGCTCCTTTGAGTCTATAAATTTATTAGGAGTCCCCTTCTATTTAGCTACTTAAATGTAATGATGGTTCAACCACTTCAAGCTTAGAGAAATATTGTAGGCATAGCATTGTACCGAGGAGAAGTTTCATAAGTTGCGAAACTTCCATAGATAATGTTCTCGGGAATATAAATTTAACAAATAATTTAATCAAGCCAAGACCGTACTAGATACATACCTTACTGCCTTGTTTACTTTTTTGCGACACAAAATAATTATTTATACCACATTTTTTTTAAGTTCTCATGGAAACATTCTCACTGGAAACTTACAATTAGATTCACTTGAAATTTCTCTGAAACTTTCGGGTATGTTCCTGCAATTTAAATGACGTTCTGCTACTTGCTAGGTATAGCATTTCATTAATAAGTAATTTTATTGTATGGTGGAAATATTATCTACTCATACATGTAAATATATTTAAATTACCTAAGCGTAAAATTAAGCCTGACATTTTTAAGACAGGAGCTTTTAATAGTAATGGTTTTATCTTGGGATATTATACGGCGAAAACAATTATCACACTTGCTCGGATTTCGAGAACTACCCGCGCTTAATCTTTATTATTCACATGTACATCATAGTTGTCCCTAAACATACTTACACATATGTCATTACTTAGAACATTTAATAGCTACGAGTAATTCAGGCATTTCACTAGACAAGGCTTTCATGATAGTTGGCATATTTGAAACATCAGAATGTAAAATTGACATACAAACTTCCTGAAGTTTTAAATATGTATGCCTGCCACCATGAAAACCTTGGGCTTTGTTGCGATGCGTGGCAACGACACTTTTAATAGCGTTAAAGCACTATCTACAGGTATTGAACAGAAGATTTCATTACGCGTAGTGGCCGGTATCGTCTTTATGGTGTCATAAAGGGGAAATAACATTAAAGGGGGGTGTAAAAACGACGACCTGTGGCACTGCATTTACCGGCGATTCGCAATGGTAACCTGGTAACTTATATTATGGTATCCAAGCATTTAATCGTGATGAGCGTGGGCAATATTGGCATGTTGTATGGAAAGCTTTGAAATTGTGAACATTTCGTGTAAGTGTCTTGTGGCATGATTGTTCGACACCTTCAGTTGACAGGCAGGTCGAATGTTAGTGATATAACGAATATCAGACTTTGCGATCCTTGTTAGGTTTATTAAATGGACATAGTTGGACCCTGATATGTTTCCCAAATAAAAGCATTTAAAATGACAAACTTCATACAATTTTTTGCAACTGGGCATGGACTAATCAAGTTTTTGCATTCGAACAATTTGTTTTGTGTTTTTTTTTTGGTCGAGACGTGACGTAGACGAGTAGGTAGTCGAGGACTTACTCGACAACCTCAACCTTACGAAGCTTCGTGCTGTTACTCGTTGCAAGACCAAGGAGGCTTCCACTCTCAAGTAGTTAACAAAATTAATGCTAAAAACCGAACGGAGTGGAAAACCATAGCGTCTAACATTTCCACAATCAAATAACTTGTTCCAATACAATTTGTCCCAAACATTGTTACTTATTAGTCCCAATTACCCGTTAACCTCAGCACGTGTATGGCAATTAAACGGAGTGAAGCCTTACTTCCATTAGCGTGTATTGTTTACATCAATTAACATGCATGATCATTTTAATGCGTTCACCGCGTGGCGCCGCGTTGCGGCCCCGGACTATCATGGCCTTTTAACACCGATATTGACTTTATTGACTAACTATCAATTAGAAAAATTGCAGCAGTTATTTAGTCGCTTGTCGCTTATGAAAGTTTCTTGTGCAATATTGGTTACATTTCTAGCGATTTGTTTATGTCATTACATTTGACTACATAGGCCAGTCATTTTAGCAGTGGTAAGAATCTCGGAATTCGAGATACCCAGCTGTAACTTTGTAAATAGTTCTATATTGACACCCTTAATGTTGTCTCAAAACCTACATATGGTAGGGTGTACGCAACTATTAAATTTCAAGGTCAAAAGGTCACAAAAATCGTCTTTTTGCGCTTTTTTTGTAAAGTGTTGTTTCCTATGGGTTTTTTACTCGTTATATGTATAACAATATCGTAGAATACAAAATTCTCTACAACTTATGCATAAAAACATTTTTTATACGTTGAACCGTTTTCGAAATAGACGGTGGAGAGCGCGGGGTAAGAGCATCACTTTAGGTCAACCGGTGCCTCCGGTCGAAAACGCGCTATATATAGTTGAATAACTATCGATAAATCAATGATTTATAATATTTATAGTAACATTTTTTTATGTTATATCTTTTTCTTCATGCTAATTAAATCTCTATTCATTAAATAAAACTTATAATTTTAAAGTGCAATCCTGAGCGAAATGAGAGATTCAAGCGTTAACGCCCAAGACAAAAATAATTTTGATACCGTGTGACATATACCGTGTTTCACACCAACTATGAGAAAAATAATGGACGTTACATATTTAATATTATTGCGTATAATGGATTCGTAATTGATTACGTACGCTTGCTATTTATTTTCATATTTCATTGGTATGTCTTTCAACAGAAAAGTGCCACTTTGATCCCTCCTAGCAGGGAAAAAAAGACCCGTATTCGAATAAGTGGTGTGAAATAGTAGATAGTAATAGTGTTTGTGGGATCAAAACGGTATATTTCCGGCGTGGGCGTATATTGAATCCTGAATGAAGTGACGGATTCCACAAAAGTGGAATCCTGAGCGTAATTAAGGATTCAAGCGTTAACCCCCAATACGAAATAATTTTGATACCGTGTGACACATACTGCTTTTCACACCACCTATGAGAAAAATAAAAGATATAATTATATCACATATTTAATATTTATGCAAATAATCGATTCTGAAGAAATTTTTATCAATTATGAACGTACTGTTTATTTTAATATTTCGTTGTATTTTTTTTAGGCTGGCAATAGAAAGTCCTTGAACTGAAAAGTGCCACTTTGATCCCTCCTAGCAGGGAAGAAAAGACCCGTATTCGAATAGGTGGTGTGAAAAATATTTTTTCAGCAGAGCGACTCGAATATAGGGGTTTTGCTGCTTGAAACTAGTGAGTCAAATGCAATTTTGCTGTGAGATTGAAAAACAAACTTTTACTTCCGTATCGTTGCTTATGTTAGTCGTAGGTCATATTTTCATGCTTCGGGGTGTAATGCAAACTTCGAACATTTTAAACTTCATTATAATCCGTCACTTTCATTTCGTTACGAAAAAAAAGATAGATATGGAATATATTATCTCAATTCGTCATTCGACTTTGAAACCTTCGTAGTAGGCCCTCAAAAAGCGGGAATGAATAACTCGTTCGGATGCAAAATAAAATTCTACCTCATGTGTTGTCAGCCTCCGTAGCCTAGTTGGTAGTGACCCTGCCTACGAAGCAGGAGGTTCCGGGTTCGAATCCCGGCGAGGGCATTATTTGTGTATTTATTTATCACAAATATTTGTTCCTTGGTCATGGTTGTATATGTATTTAAGTATCTATATGTATCTATCTATTATATATATCGTCGCCTGGTACCCACATCACAAGCCTTAATTGAGCTTACCGTGGGACACTAGGTTGATTTGTGTAAGATGTCCCAAGATATTTATTTTATTTATTTATGTTAAACTTGTATAATAATAATATTTTCTTCGGTTACCGCGAGGATTACACATGAAATAAAACTACGAAAACTGATAAACTCGCGTATACTAACTAATTTTAATTTCATTCCGACGTTTCGAACACTTTACAGGGTTCGTGGTCTGCGGAGTCTCAGTCATCCGCATGTTCGAAACGTCGGAATGAAGTTAAAATTAGTTAATATACGCGAGTTTATCCGTTTCCGTAGTTTTATTTCTTGTATAATAATATTAAACCTATAAAAAATCTTTAGGCGTTGCACTTTGTCAGTCAATTCCTTAATACCGCTCGTATCGCTGACTGGTCGCTCGGAACTGTTCTCCAAAGTCTGAACTCTCTGTTCTAGGCTACCAATACGATTACCGAGCTTCTTGACTGTGATAGTTTCTCAAAATTAGAGTTGATATTAGATAGCACCAGACGCAATAAATATTTGTTCAACAAAAGAGCAAAGCAGATTTTTGGTGCGTGTAAATGTTGAGTCCCGAGCAAGCAAAAGATTCTATAATTGCGCGTTGAGGGATTCAAATATCCGAGATGCAAATGTGAACGCTCTCGTGTGCAAGCTCTCGCTTACATGAGCAAGGTAAGTGTTGTTAAATAAATTAATATGAAAAAATAAGTGGAATAGTTAGGAAAAAAAAAGATAAAATAGAATAATATAATTTATAAAAATGGACAAATAGTTATAATCATTGATTTATCGTTAGTTCCTCAACTATAGATGATGCGTTTTAGACCGGAGGCACCAGTTGACCTGAAGTGATGTTTTTACCGCGCGCTCTCCGTCGCCTATCTCGAAAACGGTTAACTGTATAAAAAATGTTTTTATGCAAGAGTTGTAGAGAATTTTGTATTCTACAATATTGATTAACGTATAAACAGTAAAAAACCCATAGGAAAAGAAATATTTTTAAAAAAAGCCCATAAAGACGATTTTTGTGACCTTTTGACCTTGAAATTTAATAGTTGCGCACACCCTACCATTATGTAGGTTTTGAGACAACTTTTAGGGTGTCAATATACAAGTATTTACAAAGTTACAGCTGGGTATCTCGAATTCCGAGGTGAACTTACTAAAATGACTGGACTATACAATCATAACGCTTGGAGACCTTAGGTATGTATAGATCTACAAACGTGCATTATATGTATGCTTTCATTGAAATTGTATTATTATATAAACTTGCAAACATGCCTACTTACAGTGTCGTAACATATTATATCGTCTCACCGAAATGTACCTACAAATAGCATTCTGTGTTTGTGCACTAGTTGAATCAATATTAATAGACAAGGGAATTGCAGGAATAAAGCGAGAACAAAGAGACAGAGCTAAATGCAAAATTCACAACGCTTCAACTAAAGCAAATGTAGTGTTGTGAGATGAGGGGACATGCTTGTTTTTGATTGCTCTCTGAATAGCACTCCGAGCATAGGAATTCTGCAACATAAGCTGGCTATGGCTGAACTACAAAAACCTTTTATAATTTAGGTACTTACAATTTAGTGTAAAAGCAATTAAAACAAAGATATCTAATAACTTGAAACGAAAAGTTCTTGTTATTATTATTAAATAAGTGCATATCTATGTGTTGTTGTGTGCAATTTATATAGGTATTTGTTTATTTTGTAACACACACAATTAGGAAGGAAATCTCTATGAAAAGTCCTTTTGATGTGAACAATCGAGCTTACTTGGTCATACCGCAGAAAAAAAATCTTTATTGAGTTAATAAGCGAAGCTTAGACATCCAGGTATTGCACACTAAAAAGATTTTTCAGAATAAATCAAATTATTTAATTTAATATTAGATTAAATTCCTCGAGTTGGTAGGGGGAAAGTGCTATGAAAGGGACAGGGTTTTGAAAGGGACAAATTAAATTCACCACGTTACGAACCAAGCAGTAGATTTTTTTTTGCATTCTGCATCAATAGATGATATTGATGAAAGTTGATGAGTGTTGCCAGAATGCAGAACATTTACCACTTGCGGTATTCAAAGCACTTTCCCCTATATGTAATCTCTTGTAAGGCGCCTTTGACCATATTCTAAGGGTAAACCACTCGGTAAAACCAACCTTGCGACAAAAAAAAACGCTCCTTAGTAAACCATTAAAATTATTCATAAAACTAAACTTAGGTTTGCATTTTGATGGCTGTACACCTATTTATATTCGGCAAGTTAAAAATATATTTTCACACTTTGCAAAAAAGTGAGACTACTTAAGTAATAAAAATAAATGCAAAAACACGAACGGTTTCCCAGAGCCAGATGGTAATTGGCAAAGGTCGTGCGTTGTCAACCGTGCATATTGGTTCACACAAGTCAAGGCATGCATGAAATCCTATTTTACGGCTCGTGTCCCTCCGTTTAGACTCTTTTGAATGGGCCGTCTCTGGCCCGGCAAATATCTCTGTGAGCTTTTAGACGTGTTGTTCTTCTTGGAAAATTATCAGATTTAAACTTGTATTTACTGGCATCCTAAGACAATGTCGTCAGTTGACAATCAAAACTCGCTAAGTAACAAATACCTACTTGAAGTAAAGCTCGTATCACTGAATCAAAACGATCATATAAGGTTGCTAAGAGTAGTGACAGTTGTATACCTAATGAGTTTTTGTGACCAGGGGCCTATTTCTCAAAATCTTGTATGTATCTTGTACACTGAAAAAATGCTAAGTTGGATTTATCAGATCTTGCGTAATTCTAACCGGAAATTTAGGTTGAATTCAGTCCTATCACATTTATTTATTTTATCTACATCCATATCATAAGTTGTCTACAATATGTTTAGCGGCGGTAAGCAAATAGCCTACTTTAAGAAATCTGTATCTGTGGGTGTATCATAAATAATCATAATTTTTACTTTACGATATCGGCAACCGATATCTTAATCGCAATTAAATTTCAAACATTCTGTTAAAAAGAAAAATCACACTTTAATTATCGAATTAATCGATTTGTAATTTCATTTACATTAAAATTCATATTCCATACATTCTTCTAAATCTCGATTATTGAGACTCGATTTGAGAATCGATATCGACTCAAGATCTTACCCGGTCTATGAATAAAAAAAACTAATATCAGTCATTTGTTTTGTTTGAAATGTTTCAAACACCCAACTTTTTTGGACTGTTGACTTGAAAGTTAAATATTATCGAGTTCGTTGTGAAATATTTATACTGAAAAATGAGTTATGATGACGAAGACAGTGATGTTGAAATGTGTGAAACACCACCAGAAATCCGGGACGCAGCTACAACCGTGACCAATAATTTGCTGCCACAAAAATAAACATATTGTAGAAAACTTATTATATGCATGTAGATAAAGTTATGTATGCAACTGTTCATAATTAGGCATTATGAACCAGTCACATAAAATATTACCAAACTTTTTATGGTTGGCATTCTACTAAATTAATTTGGTTGATTACACCAGTTTTTTGTTGATTACACCAGTTGTTTGGTGTAATGTAGGTACAATGTTCTTTGTTAATTTATGTAGACCAGAACTCTGGTATCGAATTCAACCTTTTTAGTTTTGTAAATTTGATAGGATTTGTTACATGTATCAGAGTTTCCTCATAATAAAACCAACCTAAGTCACTTTGGTAAATATTTTTCTCAGTGTAATACAAGCGGAATGCAAGTTTTTAAGTTTGTTCACTTTTTTTTCTACTGACAAACCGTATACAAATTTTGCTGATGAATTCAGTCAACTATACAATATTATACATTTATGATCATATTGTTCATAATCTGATGCACCACTTATACTCAGTCATGTAAATTTTAATTGGGATAAAATTAAGCAATTTACTAACTAATTGTTGTACAAACCAAGCTTTTAACTTTATTATAGCATCAATAGAGTTATAATGGTTTAAAGTGCTTGAAATTCATTAAAATGAGTCAATTACGAGGTACCTTTAGTTATGAGATCTTTCTGCATGTGTCATGTCATAACAAGACCCCCTAGTAAACGATTGTTAACCGAGTGGCTGAAGCAACTTGATTACCGCGAAACTGAGAATCTTCTAACCGTAATAAAATAGCACCTGTCCTTCCTTATATTGTACCTATTTAGTATAACCGTATTTTTGTATGTAACACTGTACCCTATTATGTATATTATTTCTTAAATAAAATCTCCTCCCTTTAAACCCCTAAACACACACACATAAGATTATATATACATATATCTTTGTTTTTTAGCTTTAGCACTAAGTAAGAATTAGTTTAAGTAAATACCTATCACTCTCTGTACAACTAGTTTAGAGAAAGTTATCATGTAACATTGACGAAACTGGGTCCTGTAACACAGGGTTTCCTAGCGCAGGACGCAGGGTCTCAATTATTTTAGTGGTTAACTTGGTCAATAAACTATTTTCATTTTCATTTTCATTTTCATTTTCACCTACAATATGTTGGTTGGCTCCCGTCCACACAAAGTGCATACTATTTACATATATCCATGTTTTAAAAAGAGCTTGGGGACTATCTCCCAAAAACTTTAAAATTTCGATAATAATAAATGCGTTCCACTTAAGTATGTACAGTTATATTTGTTTAAAATACAGAGAAGAGAAATACCTAATAACTAATTGTAGGTACTTATAGGCCTTCCGCACCCTTGCCCTTGCCAAGTTGAGTCCACCACCTAATCATGTGGAACGAATGCTATAGGTACAAAAGGTTGATCACGGCGGTTGGCGGCTGAACCCGATTGTATAGAAGGCCGATTAATAGTGCGTAATGATTAAATGAAATGAAATTGAAAATGTTTATTTGATGTTTAAACAGAAACAAAAAGAAAACTTAATCTATATTAAAGCACAAAGTAAGTACAGAGCCCCAAAATGGATGCCACTCAGCATATGCTGATGACTAAAGAGCTTTAGTTATGGCGCTGATTTTCAGGGCCATTGGAAATATTCTTTGTGAATTAACACTAATAACTGTTGACATAAGTAAATTAGTAAATTAATTACAATTTGAGTTAACACACAGCGACTTAATAAAGTGCGCATAGTAAACAGTATAAGCTGTGTGAGCAAATTCCATAAAAGTGGTCTTAAAATTATGAAAAAAACGGCCAAGAGCATATCGGGCCATGCTCAGTGTAGGATCCCGTGGGTAGGTCGTATCTTAACACGGATTTCATAGTAAGATACGACGTTTCGAAAAATATTTCAGAGACTTTTCTCGCACTGCTTGTAACTTTTTTTTTTTTATGTGGTGCGGGATCATGGCGTTCAGCCACAATTTAGAGGGGGGGACACAACTTTTTTTTTGTCTGGAGCGGTTATCTATGAAAATATTGCCTGTAGAAAAAAACTTTATTTTGAGACCCATGTTCTTTTTAAGAGACCTATTCAATGGTACCACACTATAGGAATGCAGCAAATAAAAATAAATATCCCCACTTCACCAGTTTGGGAGGTATCCGAAAAAAAACCCGTTTTCTAGTTTTTATTGTACCACTTTGTTGGCATGATTAAACCAAATTGCAGATTTCTAGTATTAACGGCCACTGAGCTATGCTGCGGACAGACGGACAGCCGGACATGGCGAAACTATAAGAGTTCCGGTTTTGCCATTTTGGCTGCGGAACCCTAAAAAGAACGATGCGATAATATTAAATATACAACGGCATATTTATCAAGAGGGCTAAATTTTAATAAACATGACTTGTTAAAAGAAAACAATATTAATAATTTTAATATTTATATTAGGTACTCAGTATGTCTCTTATCATATTGATAAGGTACATGTTCGCATGAAAACATCATAATAAGTAATTATAAGAGGTACCGATGAATGTTGTAGGTTTCTATTTGAGCACTCTTTTTTTTCCATTCAAGTCTTCCAATTCCAATATGAAGATTTATAAGTCGAGTAATTGTTCAGTTAACAAACAAACATAAACAGAAAAGATGGAAAATAGGGGAAGTGGGTTGACTTCGCCATCTTTCATGTGCTACTCTACTAAACAGAATTTTTGAAAAATTGCAGAAATTCAATTTCATTTAGTTAACATTATACTGGGAAGGAAATAATTTTTCGGGATAAAAACTGTTTAAGGACTTATTACCTCCACGACAAATTTCATAAAAAAATGTTTCAGTAGTTGAGGCGTGAAAGAGATCAAGACAGATAGGCCACTTTTGAATTTATAATATTAATAGGGCATATTTGCGTGTAACATTTTGTGTCGTGAAACCTGGGGGTGAGTTTATACTGCAATTTTATAGTTAGGGCAGGTTTAACCATCCCTAAATGTTAGCTGTCCTTTTCTTTTAAATGCCCAGGGAAAAAGATAGTGATAATTTTATCCGGTAAATGTATTTATCCGGGGATCGAGAATCAGTCCGTAAGGCTAATAAACCACTTGTTTACGATATTCCCGATTGCCTGCACTGTAATCTGGCTGAATTCCTTCATCGGTATTCACATTGGACACGAAGCTTCATTAAAATGCGTGGAACAATAAATGCGCCCGCGAGACCTATTGTGGCGGCGAGTTTTAACCGCGTTTCAATCTGTTGTGCGTTATTATTGTGACCATTGTTAACGTTGGCGACTCGCGATTTATTCTGCACAATAAATTGAAATGGAGATTGTGAGACGCACGGATACACTTACAATAAAAATGTAAGGATATTGTGGGAGTCATTTGGAGTTTTAAGTCACGCTCGCTTATCATCCATAATTATTTTTATTATTTATTTTTTTTTATTTTTTTTTTTTAGTTATTTTAGCAACAAATATTATTTTTTATCATCATCATGTCAGGCGCAAGACGTTCACTGCTGGACATAAGCTTCCCTCAGTGACTTCAACAATCACCTCCCACCCGCATCCAGCGGACTCCTGACAACTTCACCAGGTCGTCGGTCCACCTTGTGGGGAGGCTACCCGCGCTCCGCCTTCCGGTACGCGGTCTACACTCGATAACCTTTCCGCCTAAATACAATCGGTAATACGTAAAATGATTTATATGACTTTCACCAGGTAATCTGATCAGGATGCTTAGCCAAGTTGCCTATCGCTAACGCATAGTAGCGTATCGTAGTTTTCCCTCTCTGTCACTCTATCATATTAGTGCGATAAAGACAGTTAGCTGCCTTTCGTTTACGATTGACGAATAAGCGTTAGCGATTGGCAACTTGTTTAAGCACCCAGTCCACCTTGTGGCGGGCCTACCCACGCTACCGCTTTCGGTGGTACATGGCCACCACTCGACTTACAGTTTTACAATATTTTAGTGACACGTTTTTTTTTATAATTAACACAATTCTCAAAAATTAATGTGAACTATATGCTCTTTTTTAATCTATATACAATTTAATATTGTCAAACGACATATTTGATTCATGGAACATACTTTATATTATTAATCCCACAAGCTTATCAGCCTTATCACCACATTATTTTGTTTAAGCATCTCATTTAACATCTCTTGTACACGAATAACGGGGGTACAGTGAAAAATAATTAAAAGTAATAAATCTCTCAGCAGGTAACAAAAAAGGTGAAGAGCTTAATAACCGTCGCATGTCGACGGCCCGGAGCGTGGGAGCCTGCATGTGATGGCACAGATTAAACAATAATCATCAAATTAACCCAGATAAGCCTGAAACCTAAAAATATGACCCCCGGATTTTTTACGATAAAGTGATTAATTCTCAATGAAACACTACAATTATCCAAACAAAAAAAACATGGAATTTAGCACCTCCTCCTTTTTTAGGGTTCCGTAGCCAAGATGGCAAAAACGGAACCCTTAGATTCGTCATGTCCGTCTGTCCGTCTGTCACAGCCGATTTACTCGGAAACTATAAATGCTACAGTAACGAAATTTGGTAATAAAGATATGTGTTGTATGAACCGCTGCAGGATTATGATAATAAATTTAAAAAAAACCATTGGGGTGGGGGCCCTCCATACATGTAACTGAGGGATAGAAAATTTTTTTTAGTAGTGTATAAGCGTGTGGGGTATTAATAAAAAGGACTTTGAAAATGATATGAAGGTTTATACATCTCATTTTTTTAAGCAAATCGTTTTCGAGATATCAGATCTCAAAGTCTGAAAAATGTGCTCCCCCCTCTATCTTTGAAACTACGCGATATGAAATTCTAAAAAAAATATATGTTATGCAGATTAATAAACTCTATCAACGATTTTTTGTTTGATTAAATTATCTCCTATAGTTTTTGACGTAAGTTGATTTAACTGTTTTTTTAAATAATAAATTGATTATGGTACGGAACCCTTTGCGCGCGAGTCTGACTCGCAACTGGCCGGTTTTTTTGAAGTCGGGTAAAGTAAAGGTTAGAATGTTTGAATTTATTATAATCACCGCTTACTGCACGCATCGTCAGCCATATCTTAGTCTACTGCAGAACATTGGTCTATGCTACCTATATCTTATTACCAATGCTTTGGGCGTATACGGGGGTAAAAGCCCATAATCGACACGTTGGGCAATGATATTGGCGGTCACAGCTCCCCATCATCAACCTTCTATAAATTAATAATCAATGACTCGTACGACACGGGAAGAGTAGGGGTGGTGACAAATGTATTTTAACTGCCGTCACACCACGTAGCCTCATCATCATAATGTATTTAATTTCGTTGCCTAATATGATATGTGAGTCTCACAGAATATCGAGGGTTGCGTGATCAAACCTAATAAGTCGAGCAAACCGGTCGTTATTTCAATAAAATATATCTCGACAGCTAAATACTGTATGTACAACAATGTATGTACATGATATAAATTCAGGCACGCATAATCATGATGTTCAGGTACATGCTAAAACGCTTGTGCATTTAGACCAACCGAGCATTCGCTCATTCTGTCCCCTACTCTACAAAATTCGTTCGTTATACAAAACGTGCTTCGTCTAAATTTGTTGATTGCACCTTAATAATATGAAAACAATTATCGTTTTGTATTACAAAGCAAACGCATATTGTCAAAAAACGCTGCACTATTTTTTATAATTATATTCAGTATAAGCAAACAAAAAGTTCGTTTACCGTGCCATATCTAAATGAATAAATAGGTAGGTAGTATTTACTTTGTAAATCGCACTTCATTTACTTTCTTGTATCTGCCTATGTTTGTTTTATTTCCCAATAAATAAAAAAAAAGAAAAAAAAATCGCGACAGTATTTATTTATGACTTTAAAAATAATCATGACAGTAGATTTTTTATCGAGGTATTTACAGATGTTGTATCTGGATCACTATGTAATCTGTGGTATTGTCTCCTGACAGGAACAACGGGGTTACAGCCAGCAGCCTCCTCCCACTATCCTTGTCTATCACCTCTAATCTCAATGCATCCGAATGGGACAACACTTTACTACAAACGACGAGAGTATAACTGAAACAATTTAACATTTCTGTATTACAGATTAGAATGGACATTGGATTCCAGAATCTATTGTCTGTCGTAATTTTACGTTAATTACACTCGTTACCGAATTCATTCAATCCTTTGTGATATGTTAATTTGTTTGATGCTGCAATTTACGCCTAATTGTGGTGGTGTGAATACAAAACGAATGTGCCTTTGCAAATTATTGAAATATAAAATTAATTTGATTGCCTTTTTGTATATAACTATCATTATGATGTTATATGGGCAAACGATCCACATTGTCGATAGCGTTTATGGCGTTATGATTGTAAGTTCCTATACAAATACAATGACGCGAGACGTAAGCGCATCGACAACGCGGTCCCGTTCCCTAGATAACCTCACAATTATTTAGAAAAAATAATGTAATTAACTAATAAAATACTGAATTTGTATGGAAAACATTCCAGTTTAAGTACTTACGTGTAGGTAATTATATTATTGTTCCATGACCGATTTCGACGCTATTAATACAACAATATTGCGGTGTCTCAGCGCTGTGCCATTACTCAGGTACCTTATCCTAGTAAGCCGCAGTTTCGTGGAACTCGTGTCGTGGTTGCTACTCGTACTTGCTGCACACGCCTTCGTACAGCGATATTGGGGTTAGGTGTGGTATTTATGACCGAGACTGGATGGAATTATGAACCGGCAACCTAATAACGCCAAGACCCAGCATGTGCCTGTTTCCCACGCTCTACGCCGTAGCACCGTAGCAGCAAAATCCGTAGCCGCTGAGCCCGAGCGCATGCAACGTTTTATTTGGTAGTCATGCTTTGTATTGTGAATATTGTGGTACATCATCATCATCGCATTTACAAATGCGATTACATCTGTAATTTTTAGTTGACCCGAAGCTATATTAAGAGAGGTGAAGAGGTGAAGGATGAGAGGTGAATTATCACTGTCACATTCCAGCTAGTAGCTCGTCTTTATAACTGACGTAAGAACTATAAATGTACTATACAGGGTGTAAGTCTCGTCGTGCGAAGCTCTTAAGAGGTGTTTAGGAGTTTAGGACATAATACTTAAGTACATTTAGCTAACTTTTACTTAAGATTAGAGCAACAAAATTATTCATACAAAATAATTCACACTCAAGTTAAACGCTCGTTGACAGCTAATTGTAAAAGCAGACAAAATAATGTTTGTATAAAAAAAAACCCTACCCCCTACCCTACACCCTACTATACCTACATTGCTGCTCCAAAAATCATAAAATAATAAGTGTAACTTAAAAAAAAAACTCGTAATCCATGATTACACTGATGAATTCCATGCCTGGTTTAATTTATCGCCCGTATTAGATTTACACGCGGTATACCAGCATTTACTTACA
Organism: Thaumatotibia leucotreta; assembly: GCA_025490895.1. Taxonomy (NCBI): domain Eukaryota; kingdom Metazoa; phylum Arthropoda; class Insecta; order Lepidoptera; family Tortricidae; genus Thaumatotibia; species Thaumatotibia leucotreta. The sequence continues at coordinate 9,301 of JALPQI010011244.1, read as the reverse complement.
GCTTAAAACATCTGGTCTCGTTCTTAACATTTATATTGCTACTTTAATACTTGGCATACGTGCGGCCTGATGGTAAGCTACGAGTGGTTGCTTGCAAGTTCAGAACCACATTAGAAACTGATAGTATATCTGAAGAACTTCATACAGTGTGTTAACATGAGGCAGGCTTTTATTTGAACCGAGGATTGAGATGCAGATTCTTAGCCAAACCATGTGCATTATTTGTTTAAAAATCCAAATTTTAAAAGTAATTATCTTTCTAAGAAAAGTTAATTGAGAAGCAATGTACTTCAAAATAAATCGTTAATTGGCACTTGACAATGACAGATCGCAGCCACTCGCAACGTTTGACAACTAAGCAGTACACGCGTTACATTGATCGTTCGAACGAAATAAAAATAATTGTTCAGTTAATTTAAATATTTGTCAACTCTTAATACTTGAAAACGATTGCCAGTAATGCGTATTATTACCCATTTTCGTAAAAGCCTGGGTCATGGTAACACACTGTATACCTAATATTACCTTTGGAAAAGTGAAAACCTTGTCCAAATCACCTTTGAATTTTGAATGGTTTTTCTCGTACCGTATCACACGCGATGACGATCCATTGTCAGCCTCCGTAGCCTAGTTGGTAGTGACGATGCCTACGAAGCTGGAGGTTCCGGGTTCGAATCCCGGCGAGGGCATTATTTGTGTATTTATTTATCACAAATATTTGTTCCTTGGTTATGGCTGTCTATGTATTTAAGTATCTATATGTATCTATATATTATATATATCGTCGCCTGGTACCCACATCACAAGCCTTAATTGAGCTTACCGTGGGACTAGGTCGATTTGTGTAAGATGTCCCAAGATATTTATTTATATTTATTGCTAACAAAATCAATCGGGTCAAGATCGGATCATCTGTACGTTTTGAATACTACTATGTATAAGTATGTACCATGTACTCACCATGGTACATAAATATGTGCTGTGTTGTATTATTCTACCCTACCGTACAATTGTATAATTTATATTATGAACCGGCAACCTAATAACGCCAAGACCCAGCATGTGGTATACAATTAAGTATACATGATACGTTAGTTCGATGGTCATATTTTGTATTTGCAATAACATTTAAAAAAATTATTTAAATTAACCCTTAACTTTGTAAATTAAAAATATAATTCTAATCACGTTATAAAAACGGGATCTAAAAATATGTAAATATATTATAGATACAGTGGGAAAAAAAGTTTTAGATATTCCACCCAACGTCCTACAAATAATAGGTATTCTTGCCCTTTCTTTTGCAAATACTTTTACCTTCACATGTTTTGGCGCAAATATGTCAAGTACAAAACATACACTTGACAGCTCGTTGTAAATCAGACAAGAAACTACACTTCGAGACAATAGTGCTAAGCAACAATCGGGTACGACAAGTAGGCAAGTATTGTACCGGGAGGCTTGAATAATTTACGATTGCGCTAACTTAAGCACCATGTTGCTTCCTGATCACAACACCTTTTTAAACCTTATGCGTACTCCCTTAAGGCCACAAATGGTAATTTGTTCGTAAAATATCGTATGTATATCTCAAACCAGTCCGAAAGTTGAAACTTCAATAAAACTTCAGTGAAACTTACTCAAACGCGTCGGCCGGTGAAAGCTGTTTTTAACTTCTACCCTCCAGGGATCACCCCTATAAATATAGAGTTAGTCGATGTATAAAAGTGGATAGCATTTTTAGGGTTCGCGTGGTCTCGTTTTATCGTCAGAGAGGACTTCGAACAAATTTAATAGTTACGTTATAATAAAATAAGTTGATTAGTATGTTGGTAATTGTTGTTTGTTTGTTATTTTACCACCCGTACTCTTAGTTGCATTGTATTTTTATTTTACAATATCAGTAAGAAATCGTTTACAAAAAATAAAACAGTGTTTCACACTCATTTTGCAGCATATATATGTCATGTTTTACAAAATACCAAATTCATACGTTCAATTAGGTACCTACGCAAATAATTCTAAATCAATGTTTATGTCATTTGTATCATGATATCTAAGTCGAATTATATTAGTTATGTAGTTAAATCAACCCTGTATTAGAAATCTCTCAGAAGAAAGGGTATCGACCTCAAGTCCAGGGTCGACTCCCGACACCGCTCGAATATTTAACGTATTAAAAGCGCTATCTTAAAAGTACGAAGGTACACTTCGGCTTAACACTATATACACTTAATTCACCTGCGCATTTTGGAGGTGAATACAATTTCAACGTCTATCAACTTCAAAGAGTCAAGTCTTTTACTACGGAACCTTATGCTAAGTTAATTTCTCACTTGACTGGGTTTTTCGATTTTCACTCTCGGCCGATCATAAGTATTTTTACCGAAACTATAGTTCAAGTTTCGTGATATGTATCAATGTTGTGAAAAAAAAGTGAAATACGGCCGGTGCGGAATTTCAGCCGCTGTCGATGGTGTTTTGATAACTTTTCTTTGAGCTCGCAGTTGCTAACTTTGTGAATATTTTTGTAACTGCTGCGAAAATAGCACTGAATTTTTCATATGAATCTTTCTTTTTTATATTGTATTCGATGTATTACATATGTATTCGACGGACTTTGTTTATTTTAATTATAACTCTGTCATCGAATTGGACTTTAAACTTAATTAGAAAAATATTAAGTATTATTTGCGTATAAATGGTAAGAAAATAGCGAGAGAGGTAATAGGTGTAAGCCAGATTAGGTATGCTAAATATTAACATTCCAAATTAAATAAGTATGAAAACAAAACGTAATCATTTAGAACCGAAAATTATATACCTACGTTAATACAATATTTAGACCTCCAAAAATCTTGTATCTTGTAATCTTGTAATTTTCGGACAACAAATTTAAATGAGGGAATCATAAAATAAAATAAATATTTATTCGTATCTCAGCGCCATTCTAACAATATTCAAAATCCGATGTAGATCTAATAATTTTGATTCCAACTTCTCTAAGGGTTGCTTAACTCCATTCACATGTAACAGTATTTGCATAACAATACAATTGGCTTCGACGACTTGTATGCAAGAGCTATGAAACTTTTAACTAGTCCTACCAGCGATGCCTCACTTCTTTCATAAGGTCCTAACGGCCATAGCAAAATTACACAAACTTCCTACCTTCGTGTGGCCGATTAAAGCCCCTATTATAGATATCACAATATAAGATGTCGTTCAGAAAGTTGTCAGGAAAGCTGCAGTTGTAGCTTGTTTCCATGTGTGTATCATAACGAATGAACTGGCAATTTCCTGGATTACATATTCACGCACGTAGTAAACTTAGTACTGGATAAAAAGTTGGTAATTTTTTAAAGTCATAATAAACAAAGACCAATTGTTTCATTCACTATTAGATAGGTATTAGTAAATAATAAGTAATATGAGGATGGAAAAGGATTCAATACCAGGATGAGTATTTCTATTTAATTTTTGTTTGTTTTGTAATCTGTATAGGTTATTAAAATTATCTTTTAGCATTTGCACCTTTAAGAGATAATTTTAATTATTACCCACTTTTAAGTTCTAAGTCTTTCCTTACTAGAAAACGTTAATATTCAATCAAAAATAAGATATATATTTTCATATAATATTTATAGTCATTTGTATTTAATCAACCATTTCAAAGATTTCTGTTACAGGAATTGTTTATTTATAGGTAATGATTTGATTACGAAACTGTAATAAATTTGCGAATATATGTTACTAAAAAGAAAGAATGAAACCATCTCAAAATGTATAGCTATCGAAACAACACACGAGAAGTAAGAATTTACCGTCACACAATCTCCGTTTCTCGTAGAATACAAAGTAAATAAACTAGTCGTTGAAGTTCACACTCGTCTTGGAGAGGGCACTCCAGACTGTACATTGCCATCAATGTGCAGAGCTCGTGAGAGTTCAACTTACAAAAGAAACAGTATCATATGGCCCCAAGATCCATAACAATCACGCGAGTTCGAAATACTAGCTAGTAGAGAACGGTCGAGTATTATACGCGGGAGGTTAAAATAATACCTTCAGCATCACACTCGAGCGGAACACGTGCTAACACTCCTCGTGATTCGTATTACACGCATATTGACGCAACGAAAACATTTCCTTTAACTTTGCTTCTTGAGTAATGAAAATGGTAAAATATTACGACCAACCAGCCTTTAAGCTAGGCGTCCACAGATCCGAATCGTACGCATCGCATTTAGTATTCTTTGTATAGAAAGTCATACAAGTGCGTCCACTGTTCCGCATCGTAGATACGTATCGTAATATGATCGTAATAGAATTACGTCGTATCCCGCTCATTCTCGTATATTGGTGCAAGCGAGAAGGACACAAAATAAGTCGGCGTTGAACTTACTAAGGCAGCTGAAGGATACCACACTGATCTCGAGTTAGCCGCTGCCGTAAACGTCGTCCGCGTAACTTTCTACGTAACTCACTTGTACTGGCATATAGTAATACCTGTGAACCTGTGATGACCACTGTACTCACGTCCCAGCTTTCTACTCAGGTCAAAAGAAGCTACTGTGAATGGATTAAAATATACAATAGGATAAAAAATAAATAATTATTATAATGCATAGGTATCTTATATCTATATCTACTAAACACGTCAAGTATGTGCAATGTTCTATACCGTATTGACAAAATAAACACCTTACTTAAATCCCTAAAACTTATCTGTATTCTGACACTGAAAAATAATAAAAACAACGTTAAAGGGTGAGACAAGGAAATGACGACACTAAGTACGGATAGGCTAGTAAAATCCTTGTTTTTCCATCCTTTTGTTGACAGTTCGTAACGAGGCGAACCTGATGCGAGGGTTCTGTTTATTTTCTACGGGCATGAACAGAATGAAACACAAAGGAAACAAATGATTTATTGAGCTCAACTCCTAATAAAACATTTTATTCCTTAACTTTCAAGAAAACTACGATTTTAAAACATGAATTTAACGTCAAACGTACCTACAGGGTGAACGATATATTATGTAGTGTTACCAATTTCAAAGGACTGTGATTTTTTTAGTTGCAACAATTTGTTACCTACTATACGTCAGAAAAATATAACATTTTTTGATTAAATTTACTTTTAGTCACTATGACCTTTTGCCTTGACTATGATCTTCAAATGGTAAAAAAATATTTGCTCGCAACACGTTTGTAACCACTGGGTAGTGATATGTGACAGTGAAAAACGATCGCTTCCTTCATTGCATTTATACTAGCATGTTTAATTGCTCTCATCTTTCTCTTCAAAATAGACCAGATAAAAAGTCCGAAACTGGAGATATAACACGTGAAATTTGGTTCCCAGCCATTTTTGGTTCTTACGAGCTTTATAAGCCGAAGCTCAGCCTCGTTCTTATTTGCGGTCTACAACCCAAAAATTTGCGTGCCTAAGACTTCAATGCGGTGTCCAAGACATATTTCTGATAATAAGCCGCTATTACTTTGACACCAGACTTAATAAAATCTACTTGGTAACACTTCATATCGTTCACTCTGTATTTCTATCACAATGGAGTGATTGAATTGGTGAATTGGTGATTTATAATAAGCTTCGAAATCATATCACGCAATTTGAGTTAAATTTTGGGTTTGTGATGTCTTATTTAAAATTGTAAATTGAACGTCTAACTACATCACAGCCACACCAGTAATATAAAATTAGGTATAAAATACTGTTTATTTTCACGGCCTTTTTATATCCCAGTCTTCTAATTACATGTAAAATATAAAATAGTATTATATTTTACATATATTATAACGATTAACGGCGATCTACCTACGTCAAGAAAGTTTTACCTACCTATCATAATAGACTCGTAACATATTTGCAAAATAGTACTTTCGTTTTGATTACTATGAGATCGTTATATTAGATTTATAAGTATTCTAAGTTGTAAGAGGCAATCAGTGCAGTCCAGGAACTAACAAAAATAAAACTTAAAGCAAAAATGGGATTGGGGATTAATATGAGTCCGAAGTTTAAATACCACTCACACGCTCGAATCGACATAGAATATGACCGAGACTTCCGGATTTCATGGGAATTTAATACTCGATTATATTATTTTTAATGAAGTCAATTTGTGTAAGTCTATTAGCCGCCGGAAACTTTTCCAATAAAGTCGACTCGCGTTCCGGAGCGGAAAATCGGGCGATTTATTTCTCGATATCTCAAACACGAGTTTTACGAATAAACATGGAAATTATTATATAAATCTCGTTTATTTAACGGATATACGGTTGTTAACTCTGCATGTGTATTATACAAGGTGGACAAAAATAATTGCATTCCCGTTAGCTGTGAAGTTTTGGCACTAAGAATAGATCTTCTAGGAGGTTTTTTTGGAGTTTCAGAAGGGTCGATTAAAAAAACATACCTTCCAGTGGCTAGCTACTAAAACTACTTAGAACTTGGTACTATCTGAAACTTGAACTATGTTTAAAAGAATCCCCTATGGGGTTTATAAAATTTAAACTAACTATTTAAATTCTGATTCTCAAAAACAGCGGAAATACATTTTTTTTACTTTACCGATTTTTTGCGGAAAATTAAATAAATAATAAAATTATTATTAGAACAAACTAGATTAAAAGTGGATGAATATAAGATGATAAAATAAATACTAATGGTTTCTGCAGCATGGTATTTACCTCCCAAAGACGAATCGGGCAGCGATACCCGTTGGATTGCGAGGCTTCTGCGTAGAGTTCGGTCCTTCGGTCTTATTTTCAGCGACCTGCATGCTTAACACATGATTGGTATGCCAGTATGTCGCCGCGAGATAGATTTTCCATCTTTTACTAACTATATGAATAAAAGAGGGATGGGTAGTTTATCTCGCGGCGTATAGTCGCACTAAATCCTGTGCTAAGCTAAGCCTACTGGGGCCTATTTACAAGCGGAAGGCCCTATCTAATTAATAGTGTTAAAAAGAGTCTTCCACTTGTATTACAAGTTACAAGCTCTCGAGAAACGGGCGTCTGCTCTCTGGTGTTGCTGGTGCTGTTATAAATATCCGATGGAAGTACCTACGGCCTAGTGTATCTGGACATATTGCATCTTATGTCTTTCCTAAATTAAATGAACTTATATCATTATTTTTTCCGTGATCAGACAATTTCATGCTATGTCTTTGCAATGTTGTTACAACTTTCACGGGATTTACTTATCTTTGAAATTGTAATGTCATACGTTTGAATAAGCAGAACCATGTGAAGAATAACGTAATCATCCAATTCGAAGGTAAAATGGACATCTTGTGATGAGACTCGATTAAATTAAGTTACTGCAGCGAAAAAGAGAGCAATTTCGATTCCCATAGAATTCAAATGAGCTTTTTATTCAAACTCAAGGTTGGGAGAAACGCTAAAAAGAGGGTTCCATTCCATTTGCCCGAAAGGGTAAGGCCTGGTTTAACTTCTGCTCTTGTAGGTTTGTAAGTGAGATGCAAAATTCATTAATGCAATTATAATTGTTTGCTTAGCATTGTGATACAGTGAGTAAATGCCACCATCAATCTCAGTACACAGCAACAAGGGCACAATTTTAAAGGAATAGAAGGTTTGATTTAATTTATATAAATTGTACATATTTATAAATAAAGATAATAGTTTCAGATAAGATTTGTTACGACGAAATTGATTGTTTTCGGGAATCAGATTTTTTCTCTGTCCTTTTTGCTGTCTCCAGAGGTAAAAGTAGTTTTAACAGTACAACATAATGAAAGAAAATCATGTAGGAAATCTATTTATTCTACGAAAAATTATGTTCTCTTACTGACGCCAAGGTTTGAAATGAAAACAGAATCGTTGTTTAGTAAAACAATTATAATCTTCTCAAAATAAAATAAGAACAAAGCCAGTAGATAGACATTTGAGTCGTATTGTATACTTAAATGTAATGCTACTAATAGTATCGCTATACACTATCATAAGTAATCTATGCTATTCATTATTAAAGCTATATGACTTACAGCAATTCAAAAAGTAGAAAGAATATATTTCAAACATGTATTAGGTTACACATATTATTAATGAGAACAAAGTTATAAAAATAAACATTGGTGACATTGAATAACTCGATAAAAATACAAGTCAGCTGACATTTCAGAGTTATTTTGATATGCCTTGTTACATATTTTCGACTATCAAGCATATAACATAAAGTTACTTCGTGCAACAAAGATGTGTAGGTACATATTTATTATTGACATTTAACTCCTTCTGTTATGCCTTCAAGAGTATAATTTAAATAATGATATCTTGTGGAAATAATACGTTTAAATATGTTAAGAGAATTGGGAACTGTTAGGTTTTATAAATATGGGTAGGTATTTGAATAAACGGTTACTGTCTCTTTACAAGTCCTTATCTACATAATTAAAGGTGTTAAAAACAGACTTTCACTTGTATTACAAGTTACAAAATTCTGAGAAACGGATCCCGATACATACATCAAGAAAAAGACAACTACAGCTTCTCCTGATATTACCTGTCTCCTACCTTTCCTCCAAAAATTTGTCAATATTAAAAATTCATTCAAAAATGATTTGAGGTTATTACGGCTATATCTGTATGTTTTACTTTTTGTGATAATATAATTATGAGATCATTTTTTTTATCTGAAACAGCCTTTACAATTTGTCAATTTATGTAGGTTTTGAAGGCTTCTAGTTTTGATAATAATAACAATATCAAAAAAGCTTATTACAGGCGTGGCAAAACTATTTTATTGTAGTAACTTTGCTGAAATATCAATAACCAGGGAGGAAACAGAGGAATACTTTCGTTTGGGTAAAGACAGCTCTCGTTTGCTCTTAAAGCGGAAAACATAGATAACAGTCATAACCTAACTGTAAGTTTTTCCTTGTTTTATTTTTACAGTTCATCCAATTTTTCGTAAGCAGTATCTAATCAACAAACAATCATATTTTATGGAAGTAGTAAACAGTGTATATCATAATTTATTCTCTACTTATGTAAAGGATACAAAACCGTTCATATGAAATTTATACCCTAATTACTAATTCCTCTACGAACCCGATGTTAAGGGCGAATCTATCCGAAAGTACCAATTTAAGTTACCTAAGAGGCCGATGTTTTAAAACTATAAGATACCTACCTAAAAATAATTCTACATAATGTATTATACATTTATGAGATTATTGCAGTCAATCTACATGCGGAAATTACTATGTTTATTCATATGCGAACATTGATTATGTAAGTATTGATATGAC
>JALPQI010011243.1:0-32703 GCA_025490895.1 Thaumatotibia leucotreta | reverse complement strand
ACTCATCATCATCATATCAGCCGAAAGATATCCCCTCCTGGACATAGGCCTCCCCCAAAGATTTCCACAAAGACCGGTCCTGAGCCACCCAGCCAGCGGACTCCTGTGACGTCCAAGTCATCAGTCCACCTTGTGGGGGGCTGACTCACGCTGTGCTTTCCGGTACGTGATATCCTTAAATATATATAGATACTTAAATAAATGACAACCACGACCAATGAACAAATATTGGTGATGATAAGTACACAAATAAATTCCCTAGCCGGGATTTGAATTCTGATGGTGATGAACTTCTACTTTTGTAAAGAGACTGGAATTATTTTGAAACTCTTTGTTTTTCAGGTTAACACACACACTATAAACAATCATTACAATGGACCAATGAAACTGGTTAGTGGACAACATTTGACACAATTCAAATATGCGGACTTATAAAATATTATTTATTTAACGTCTATTTTGTAAATGAATGTCAATTTTAACTCAAATTTATTTGCAGGCCAACAAAAACAAGAAGGTATTCGCTTATTTTATTTTATTACTTTTGTGAACAACAGTAGTAGATTGTGTCACAATGGATCAAAAGGTATAATTCCGGCGTGGACGTTCATTGAAGCACAAATGAAACTATAGATTCCACAATAGAATCTAGACTGTAGAGTGGGATTCTAAAGTGGAATCCTGAGCGTAATGAGGGATTCAAGCGTTAACGCCTAAGACGTTAATAATTTTGATACCATATGACACAATGTGTATTTTTCTCATAGGTAATGTGAAAAGCATTATGTCATACTGCTTTTCACATTACCTATGAGAAAAATAAAAGATGCATTTAATATTTATGCGCACGTAATTGATTGTAAATTAATCATAATCGACTGTAAAGTTACGTTTGTTTTCACATCATCATCATCAGGCTATGATAGTCCACTGCTGGACGTAGGCCTCTCCTACTAACTATGCGTATAGACGCATTAGGAGGTAAATGCCCATAATCGCCACGCTTGTTTTCACATATCATTGATTTTTTTATGCTGGCAACAGAAAGTCCTTTAATAAAAAAGGGCCACTTAGTTCCCTCCTAGCAGGGAACAAAACCCCGTTATCGAATAGGTCAGGTGAAAAGTTGTTTTTATTGACATTTTGTATAAAACAATTCTTTTTTATTACGAAAAGAAAAAGATGTGCGTAGGCAATAATTAAAATTTACTGCGCATCTGGTATTAAGGAGTTTTTATAAAACCTATGACATTCTACACTTCTACAGTGTGTAAATCAAATACGGGCGATCAATTAAACCAGGCATGGGATTCATTAGAGTAATCATGGGTTACAAGGTTTTTTAAAAGTTACTGTTAATTATGACCCCACAGAATTTTTTTAAGTTTATCGGAGCAGCAATGTAGGTACGAACAATTGTTATTGTTGACATGGCAGTTATGTCATCTGCTTTTGAAATTAGCTGTCAACAAGTGTTTAACTCGCGTATGTTGCTCTACATTGCGCGCCGAATTATTTTGTATGGAAAATGTTGTTGCTCTAATTTTAAGTAAAAGTTATTTGAATGTGCTTATTATGTCGTAAACTAACACCCGTTAAGAGCTTCGCCCGTATTAGACTTACACCCTGTATTTGTATAGTGACGTGAATTGCATGTAAATTATGTGTACTGCATACAGTATGTGCTTTACATAAGTAGTCAGATTGGAAAAATAAACGTGAGACCATCGTGAGACAGTGCTCTAGGGAATGACTGTTTAAACTTTTTTCCTTTATCCTATGGCACTCTGTAGCTAGGCTTTAGAGAGCTAAAATAATACAAATAATAATTATAACACCGTGTTTTATTTTATTTTAGCTGGTACGTATATAATATTAGCTCCATAGTGCTTTGATTTTTTTATTAGCGCCATAATGATAAAATATACATTAACCCCGTTATTCATAAACGTATCTTAACTTAGTAAACCACTAACTATTGTTTGTCCTTTTCGGTCTTTTAAATATGTTTATAAGAGCGAAAGGGACAAACAATACTTAGCGGCTAGCTAAAGGTGCATGCAGACCAAACGAGCATTCGCTATTCTAATCCCCTACTCTACGAAATTCAATTTCTATACAAAACGTGATTCGTTGATTTCGTAGAGTGGGGGATAGAATAGCGAATGCTCGTTTGGTCTGATTGCACCTTAAGTTAACAGACGTTTATGAATAGGGGGGTTAGACGTGAATAATTAAGGGTTAATGTGTATTTAGCTTAACATTTTTAATACCCGTTTAAATTGCAAAAGGTATGAAGTTCTAAATCTTCGCAAAAAATCTTGTGTCCTAAAAAATTTTCAATTTAGTTTTATAAAAAATATTTTTAATATTAAATGTTTTTTATTGTAATACGCTTAAAATTCAATTTTTTAAATGTCATTTGGCTCAATGTCACGTATACCATTTATTGCTTCTTTTAGCCTCAGGAATTACATTTTAGCTCTTTTTTTTTTTTTTAGTGGACACAGTGTATGCTGCTGTGTTCTTTACACGGTGAATAACATACCGATGACCGTGATCAGTATGTTTCCCATGCTGTCGCGATATTATTTACACGGACTCACTTTCTGTCCCTCTCGCTCGTACCTACTCGAGAGCGAGGTAGATGGGTCAAATTTATTTTCGTTGTCTTATTTTATGTCTCGAAAAAACGTGACGCAGTGGTGATTTTTGTATGAGATGATGTTTTGTGTTAAATTTTTGATGTAGGTTGGATTAAAATCTAACGTGAAAATGAAGTACTAGTGCACCGGTTTTTTTTTATACACTGAGTCGACGCAACTAATAGCGTGACAGAGTGGTATGAAACAAGACAACGAAAACAAATTTTGACCCAGATGGAAAATGAATTCGAAATGAGTAGGTACGAAAGGTACAATGCAGCGTCTATTATAAAAACGGATATGCCAATACAATAAATTAGTATATCTATACATAAAATAACAAAGTTGTCCTTGAAATGATTAAAATTTATTTGATACTACTACGTTTTTTCTAATTATAGTTCTACAATGTATGTATTCTACCAATTAACATTTATAAATTCATTTATTGACCATCGAGTAACTACAGTTTTAATAAGCAATTATATTTAGCTAAACTCACTCCATCGTAGGCCACGTCTCTGCCCTTGGCTAGTCTGTGGCCATGAGTAAGCCTATTTCGAGGGGCCGCACATAGTGTGCCACTAAGAGGGATAGACATAGTCACTTACTACTAAGAAGATACTTGTGTGTGTGGCACTTAGACTTAGCATCTAACACACACACACACACACACAAAATAGTGGCACAGTGATAAGGACGGACGGTTATCGTTCCTTTTCACTTCCACTAGTAAAAAGTTTCATAAGACCATCCCTTTCGTTCTTGCTATTATTATTACGTTGTCAAATCCATATCCATATTCTAAATCCATGGCCTATTTCATATAAAAAAAAACTATATTTTACTTGTTTTTCAGACGGTAAGCATTATTTATTTAGTAGTATTTAATTACATTAATGTTATGATTTTTCTCCTAAAACGTGTTTAAGCAACTAATTTTACGGGTGGACCAGAAAAACTAAAATAAATTCACCGTAAATATACGTAACGGTCTTTATTTATTTTGATGCAAAAATAAATACAAGAATTTATGTACATAAGTGCACAGAACAGTTTACACAGTTTTTATGGGAACTCATCATCATCATATCAGCCGAAAGACATCCCGTCCTGGACATAAGCCTCCCCCAAAGATTTCCACAAAGACCGGTCCTGAGCCACTCAGCCAGCGGACTCCTGTGACCTCCAAGTCATCAGTCCACCTTGTGGGGGGTTGACTCACGCTGTGCTTTCCGGTACGTGGTCGCCACTCGAGATCCTTAAATACATATAAGTATATAGATATTTAAATACATAGACAACCACGAACAACGAACAAAATATTGGTCATGACAAGTACACAAATAAATTCTGTCGCCGGGATTTGAACTCTGAACTTCTAGTTTCGTAGAGAGACTGAAACTGTTTGTTTTCAGGTTAACACACACACTAAAAACAATTATTACAATGGACCAGGACCCAAGAAAATGGTTAGTGGACAACATTTTAGAGAGTTTAGATCTCTTGTTATTATTATTATATTTCAAAATCATTTTTTTAGTACAGAGGGTGCCTTTTTAGGCTCTAGAGCGAGAATTGTGTCATTTTACGTCAGGTCCAAAACTTCGGAGGACCATCTGCACTAAAAAACGTCGTACGAGATACGTGCAAAACCGAAATTCGTAACTCGTGTCGATTTAAAACACTCCCTATCGGTCGTGTTTTAAAACATCGCCACTCGTTTCTAATTTCATGTTTTTCGTACTTGTCTGTTAATCTTAATGTACTATTATGTTTTAGTATTTTTTTATGCATGTTAGTTGTAAGATGTACCATGATTGTTTGAAAAAACAAGTCCCGCCAAGTTTCTTACCGGTTCTTCTCGGGTCAGCGGTGTAGGGTTAGAACCGGAAGTAGTTTTAATACTTAGACCATTCAAAAGAGTTTGTTGCTATTCCAATTTGAATAAAGAATCATTTGACTTTGACATTTAACACATTTCAAATATTTCGAGATTAGTTTTTAGTAGTTAGACGTGGACTTATTTTATGTTTATATTGTTTATTATACATCTATTTTGTTTGTTTTGTTAGTGATTGCGTCCATTTTGTATTATTCTCATATTTTTTAATATTTTACAGGGCTTCAGGGTACATAGTTCCACTATTTCTATACGCTTACTATACACCGTGGGCTGTTTAAACCCGACCGATTTTAACAGTGTATTCCTGACCATATTTAGAAACTATAATGTCATATAAACTTTTCTAGATATCGCCTAATTTCAGAGTTATTACCAATTGAAAAAAACATTACTCAGTACAAAAGGTATTTTTAACGATGTTGGTGTCATTATGGAGAATAGTCTCACTAAACCTCATTAATAGATGTCAAAAAGTGAAAAATAAAACCTTTAAAAATGTGATTTTTGTAAAAAAATAACATAACTACTCATTTTAAGAGCCAGTTTTATGAATAGCATCTACTTTTTATGTTAAAATACATTCAAAAATAGTTAAAAAAGATTATAAAAAAAATATTTTTATCGCCAAAAATCACAATATTTTTTGTTTGTTTTTACATTAAAAATGTGTGGTTAAAATCTTTCGGGTTATAAGAGCCCACGGTAATAAATGTACAAAATGCTTTTTATGATACGATCCGCGCTATTCAATAAGGAATAAACACAATGAATTGATACAGAATTTGATTACATTTTTATAAGTAGGGAAATTATAGTTTAGTTTATTGTTCATTGATATTACTACTTTTTTTTTATAAATAGTGCATCCAAAAAATAATTTCAATGTAGCAGATCACTATCATATTCTAGATAAAAAATAAACTTTTTATTGCACGAAACTGTACTCGCATATCATGCTTTTAAACATATTATATTAAATTGATAACTTGCAGATAAATTATTTTCGGTTTTTTTTAGGTGGTGCGTTAAGTATTTTCAACTATTATCCTCGCTTTCATCACGGGGCTCTAGATCTCGATCTTCACGATCCAACACGTAGAGGCCCTTTGGAGAAATTTTCTATGTTGTACCTGCTGCAACCCATTCACGGGTACAAAATAGATATCCGAGAACCGGTCCCAGCCAGCGTATAGAGACTATTGGAAATTAAATGCACAAAAATAATGGGTTATGGCGATTATGGTTGGATGGATATAAAAGAGGTCCGGACACCTGCCATAACAATGATTTCTCTTTGCTATCGAGGCAGGCGGTGACTTGCCGCTGACTAGATGGGCCCCCGTAAATGCCGTCACAAAAGACAGCCAGGGGCAACACCGGTGTAGGCGGCTCAGGAGTGTACATAGAGAGGTGTACACCGCTTTCTGCGCAGTGGCTTGACAGCCGCTGCACCAACTCGCGTCTTACACAAATTTACACTTTCACCCCTGGAGCATACAACTATCATTTATTAGGAACTTCCTCCCGCGGACGGTCCGTCTGTGGAATGAGCTCCCTGCCGAGGTTTTCCCGTTGGACTACAGTATGGGGTTCTTCAAAAGAGGAGTGTACAAGTTCTTATTGGGTCGGCAACGCGCATGTGACACCCCTGGGGTTGCAGGCGCCCATAGGCTACGGTGACTGCTTTCCATCAGGCGGGCCGTATGCTTGTTTGCCACCGACGTGGTATAAAAAAAAATCACAAAGCCTAAACATGTATGTCTGTCAGACTTCACTAGAAATTATCAACTGAAAAATTTCAATTGTAGGTAGAATTGAAAACATATTTATTTTTTTAAATTAAGGACTGTTTTTTTATTATGAAATGTGCTCAACAATTCATAATTACAGAATTTCGTTCGATATTTGAATTACACGCTGGCGTCTGGTATCAATTCAGAAAACGACATTATACAGAGAAAAACATGAATCGTGAAAAGTAACAGGTTTTTGTAGCTCTAGAAAAAACTTACAATTTTATTAAATAAGTATCCCTTATTCTAACCGGCTTGTTTGTATTTAATCTCATATTTTTATTCATCCATACAGTAAATTATAACTTTTATTTTATTAAAAAATACTCCCTTTTTCATATTTCAGTGCATTTTCTTTGAGGTATGAGTTAAGGCTATTTTTTTTTATTCTTCAAAAAGTAAAAGCTATATCTGATCTCTATATCTTTATTTTTTTATAAGTACCTATAACTTACGTCTAATTATCATTACTTAATACAAAAATAATCTTATGTGAATTTGAAAATATGCTTTATTTTCTGCGCTTACTAAACTGATTGGTATTTTTTTATCAAAGCATTCGGTAATGTACCTAATTTCAAATTTATTACTCGCTTATCTTAGGCACTGGTCTCACCGCGAGCTACTAAGCTAGCTCTTTTATTCACACGGGAGCGCGTATCTTTTGTTCGTGTTTATAGCCCATAGTTCATAGCTTAGTAGCTCGCGGTGAGACCAGTGCCTTACTTAGGGATTTTATTACTCACCATTATTTAAAATAATTATGAAATCAATGTTCACAGACCTTTAGACGATCTTATAAAGTTTTTCGTATTATGACGAGGCTTTCTATTCTTTGGATTTATAATTTTGTACATTCTTCTGACTAAACAACTATATTTCGCCCTGCAGAAAGGACACAGGATATGCCCTCAAACACAGGTAATTATTCTGAGTATGTACAGTTGTACATCACCATCAGATCCTCTATCGTTATGACAATAAAGGCGGGTTTAGATATTTTTGTACGCTCCGGACGATACGATATATGTGATGACGACTGTACCTGGGTCATTCCAAAATTCGTTGCAGAAAATAGATCATGGAAAAACAACTCTGCTAACATAACTCACCAGAAAATATGAATAACATTAAAGTACATATACCTACCTACCTGTATGCTTAGCACATATTTGGTACGTCAGAATATCGCGGCGAAATAGATTTTCCATCTTTTACGAACTATATGAATAAAAGAGGGATGGATAGTTTATCTCGCGGCGACATACTGTCGCACTAATCATGTGCTAAGCCTAATGATGAACTTTTACTATGGGACGGGCATCCGAAACAAGGAAAATCTGATGTTCCATACAAATCCTGAGATTATGATCAGCCTCGGTAGCCTAGTTGGTTGACCAGGGTTTGTATGGAACATCAGATTTTTCTTGAATCGGATTTCGGTCCCATAGTAAAAATTTTAACGGTGAATAAACCCCTGTATCACAAATCATCCTATATTTTGTTTACAGGATGGATCATCTTCAGAAGGCTCCGGGGCCGGGGTAATTATTTATCTTATCCTGTAAAATATATGTATTTGTTTTCTAATGTATTTGTGTGTACGGCAGTAAGAATACATTTGTCGACACCCCAACTCCTCCTGCGGGTGTCGTAAAAGTCGACTAAGGGATTGAAGTGTCACTGACCACTATTTGATAAAAGATTGATGATGGGCAGCAGCGTCATCATAGTGGACACATTCCTGCGATCGCCAATCCCCTTGCCCAGCGTGGCGATTATGGGCATTTACCTCCTAATGCGTTTATACGCATAATCAATAGGAGAGGCCTACGTCCAGCAGTGGACTATCATAGGCTGATGATGATGATGATGAATAAAAGAGGGATGGATAGTTTATCTCGCGGCGACATACTGTCCAACTAATGATGTACTAAGTCTACTGATGAACTTTTACTATGGGACGGACATCCGAAACAAGGAAAATCTGATGTTCCATACAAACCCTGAGATTATTATCGTAGTCAATGCGCGAAGCGACGCGGACGCATTGCTGAGTAATTATTAAAATATTAATAATGATTTAACGCGGCCCGGCCGCTGCTAACGATTTGTCTCACGCTAACGATTTGCTAACGATTTGTCTGTTGGGCTCACGTTGCTCGCCCATTGTGAACGATTTCTTAGCCTTTCTGCAGCAGAAGCAGAAGCTGTTGCGGGATGGAGCGATGGACGGGGAGATGGCTGTGCAGCTTAGTTCCTGGGCATCGACATTCACTGTCGATGACTACTGCGCAGCGAAGCAGGTGCTGTGCCAATGCCTCGGGATTGCCGGCACATACGATTATGTTCCTCACCGGAGAGGAGATGAAACCGGAGAAAAGACCCTTGGGGATATCAAGAAAATCCTGAAGGAGTACGAAGACCGGCTTTCGGAGTTCGTGAAGATGGGAGCTAGCCTGCCATCTGACCCTCTGGATGACGTGGACGTTCGCAGCTTGTCAAAAGAAATCGTGGCAAGACAAGACTTGCCGATGTAATTTTAAAGTTTGACGCGGCCCAAATAACGATTGCCGAGCTACGCGACGAAATCACGAGTTTGCGGAATAACGCTCCTACTCGGCAAGCGGCGTCAAATTTCAAGACCGTAGTCCGACCCGGCTCGTGTGCCGAGTCATGTTTGCGCATTGCTGACACTGTAAAGTGTGTCGCGCGTGCCGACCCGCCGCCCGCGCAGCCCCCGCGCGTGCGGCCGCCTCATGTTTCCTCGAAGCAACGTAAGCGAGCTTATGCCGACGTCGTTGCTGGACAGCAAGTCGCAACTGGCCAGGTCAACACACCCTCTAAGGCGGGTGAATTACGGGCTCCCAATAGGGAAAAGACCTCCCGCACCTGTGTGGATAAGGAGGGCTTCACACTGGTGGAAAAGAAGAATAAGGTGCGCAGGGCGCCTCGTAAGACTTTGTGTGGCACCGCCGAGCCGGTTAATTCTGGTCTTCGGGTCGCTACACCGGGTAAGGCGCTCTATGTTTCGCGCCTGCATTACTCCGCCGTGCCCGATGAAGTGGTGGAGTATGTCTGCCGGAAGACTGGCTTCTCGCTGAGGGTGCAGCAGCTGCGGTCGCGCCACTACGTGCACTTCAGCTCGTTTGTGGTGCGCGTGCCGCGCCCGCTGCAGGACACCATCGCGAGTGCAGACTTCTGGCCGAAGGGCGTTGTGTTTCGGCGGTTCCGGGGCAATCTGCCGAACCCTACGCCGGTTCAGATGACTCGACAGAGCCACGCTGTTGTGTCACCTAAATCTACTTAATGTTATTTTTTATATGTACATTTATCTGTGTATCTTTATTTTTATCTTTTTTAATTTAAGTTTCATGGCGCATTGGTGTAAACTGTAATGTCGTGTAAACTTTTGTTTCAATAAATAAATAAAAATAAATAAATAAATTGTCAGCCTCCGTAGCCTAGTTGGTTGACCAGGGTTTGTATGGAACATCAGATTTTTCTTGAATCGGATTTCGGTCCCATAGTAAAAGTTCATCAATATGACCTTAAAATTAACCCTCTAAAATTTTAACGGTGAACAAAAACCCCTGTATCACAAATCACCCTGTATTTTGTTTGCACCAGGATGGATCATCTTCAGAGGGCTCCGGGGCTGGGGTAATTTTTTATCTTATCCTGTAAAATATATGTATTTGTTTTCTAATGTATTTGTGTGTACGGCAGTAAGAACACATTTGTCACCACCACAACTCTTCCCGCGGGTGTCGTAAGAGTCGACTAAGGGATTTAAGTGTCACTGACCATTCTTTATTAGAAGATTGATGATGGGCAGCAGCGTCATCATAGTGGGCACATTACTGCGATCACCAATCCGCTTGTGCCAGCGTGGCGATTATGGGTATTTACCACCTAATGCGTCTATACGCATAGTCAATAGGAGAGGCCTACGTCCAGCAGTGGATTGAGATAGGCTGATGATATTATTTATTTTCTTAACCTTCTAATGCATAAAACAAACAAAAATACCACCGAAAGACCTATCACAAACATACCTATGACATAAATATCGAAAATCTGTCTCTTTCAATCCAGTGATGCCTTCCTTAGATTGGCAGAGACAGATAAATGCTTGGAATTTACGAAGGTAGGCCTAAGGTTCTACCGCGAATCACAAACGATGTGTTGCCTCTCTCTCGCACTTATGAATTCGTACGTAAGAGTGACAGGGAGGCAACGTTTCGTTCGTAGTTCGCTGTAGGGCCTCTGCTCCCGCTTGCGCCTTCATCCTGCTGCCTTTTAAATATTAGGGCTTTTAAAAGCACATTGCGCGCAGAACCGATGGCCGTTGGGGCGGAAAGATTCTCGAGTGGCGGCCACGTACCGGAAGGCCTAACGTGGGTAGGCCCCCCACAAGGTGAACTGATGTGGTGAAGGTGGAGTCCGCTGGATGCGGGTGGCGCAGGACCGGTCATTGTGGCAATCTTTGAGGCCTTCAGCAGTGGAAGTCTTTCGGCTGATATGATGATGATGATGATGCTTTTAAATACTCGAAATTTTAAACTCATGATTTTTATTTTGAGTCCAGTTTCAATTAATAACCTATAAAATATGTAGGTATCAGATTAAGAAGCTGTCCTTTTAAATGCCAGTCGAAAAGGATTGTGATAATTTTATCCATTGTGAAACGGGCCGTAAGATAAATATATTTTTGTTTATAACAGGGTTCATATTCAGGCAGCTCCGAAGGAGGGGTAATTAAAGTTTTATTTATTTACATCCATTATATATTTGGCATAATAGAAACCAACAAAGAACATACAGGGTGGAACGGAACGACGATCTTTCCCGCTACCGACCGACTCTACCAACCATTACGATGTACTTTCAGAGACCACTTTATATGAGAGGTTAATATTTTTAAAGATATTTCGATGTTGGTACTATACTGAAAATTCATCGTAATGGTTGGTAGACTTGGTCGGTAGCGGGAAAGATCGTCGTTCCGTTCCACCCTGTATAGGTACTGTTTGTCAGTGTAAAACAAAAAAATGTAAACAAATATGGCTGACTTTCCATAGTCTTTGACGTCTTTGACACATATCGTGGAAGTCGTTTACGTTAACTAATAAAATGGGTTTAAATTATTTTCGTTATCTTGTTTCATACCACTCAGTCACGCATTTAGTTGCTGTTTTGACTCGGTATATAAAATAAATCCGGTGCATTTGTATTTCTTTTTTGCGCTAGATTTTAAGTCATATGTCAGAAATTGAAAACAGTACATCATCTCATACAAAAATCACCACTGCGTCACGTCACGTTTTTAGGGACCCAAAACTTAAGACAACGAAAATAATTTTAACCCAAATATCAAAACTTGCAAAAAATTCAACTTACTAACAAAAACAATTAATACATATGTTACATTTAGTTTTCGTTAGAGACAAATTATGTACAACATTTTTGGAATCGACCCATGACTGATGGGGGCAAAAACTGCTGGAGAACACAGTTTGGCAAACGCAGTGTAGGTCGTCCACCCACTATAGATAGTTACATTATAGATGGACAGACGACCTTATGAAGATCGCCACGAGACGCTGGATGCAGGTCGCTTGCAACCGGTGTATATGGAGGTCTAAAGGGGAGTTCTACGTTAAGCAGTGGACGTCCTATGGCTGAAATAGTGATATTGACAATTAAAATCTTTCTCCCTTTAAAAGGTTACATCAGAAAGCTACGGGTCGTGGGTAATTTACGATTGTATACTAGTTAAAAGATTAATGGAAAACCTTTCGTATGCTGCTGTCAAAAAAATGTATTTAATTAATGACCATAAAATTTATAAATTAAAGTGTAACGGGTTGGGACGGATCCGGAACAAGGCATACGAAGGGTCTTAGCCGTCTCTATTTTAAATAGGTTGTGTTATTTGGTTATCATGTTTTTAGCAAAGGCTGAACTAAATGTGTAATGCCAACACGCATGTCCAGTTATGTAAATATTTTGACAAATATCTATTATTTACTTGTTTATTGAAAAACGAACCTTGTTCAAATGAAGGGTTCACGGAAAGAACATGTCTAGTCAATTCAAATTACAGAAGGAAAAACCACCGTACTTTTAACAGAATAAGGTGTGAATTTGATTTTTTTAAGTACTGGACATGTTTTTTCCGTGGACCCTTCAGTTATTCGTAAACGATCGCTTGCTACGAATCTACAGGGTATAAATCTATGCCTATAAATGAGAAAAATGGTGAGCGGTGCAAAAACTGGCAAGTTTAGTCAATCCCCTGTGAGGTATAGATATAAATAGCTTCTATTACTGGTTAGGTATTATATCTGAGACTGTGCGCCTCGATATACAGGGTGGTCAAGAGTATACCAAAAGATTTCAAATATGTATTCCTGACCACATTTTTCATTTTTACATACTCATTGATTGGCGTTAGAGAAAATGATAAAAAAATTTTTAACTTACAAAAAACACTTTAAATAAATTCTTTATCTACAATGTTTTACTGGTCATGTATGAGTATAAACAAATTCAAAATCTCGTAATAAAAATTCTCATATAATATTTGTCACTTCTTCTGACACCAAAATGCATGGGTGAAGTCAATGAGCTATTTATGTTTATGACCACCCTGCACAGCATAAACATATAGCACAAATTTTCTAGTTTGTACAGTTTATTACAATAACGTGTTTTATGGGATATTAATATTTTAATTTTTTTGTATCAGAGTGAGGAAGAATCCTCTACATGGGTAGGTATTTATTTTTACTAGGTACTTATCATTTGTTATTGACAGATAAAAAACTATTTTTGTCTTCATTTCGGGATTATCTGCATTGTAAAAAAGTAACACCAAATATCAATTTGTTTAATTATAAAACAAATTGCTGTTTTCTAATCTTGAATTGATTACAGGGCCATCTATAGCAAATTCAATGCAACGTTGTCTAGTTTGCGAACGATTGTGGTAGATATAGACACACGTCTTTGACTGGCTTAAAGTTTTAGTACCATCGAAACATTAAGTATAGATGTCGCTAGTGATTAGTTTCACAATATCATTGACTAAATTCGCTGTGATTCACGGAAGTTCGTCTGATGTAATTGGAAGCACGTTGAACCGGCAATCCAGAGGAAGCGGGTTCGAATCCCGTGACAACCAGAGTCTTTCGCAGTTGATCTTTTCTCTGGTAAGCACATCTGTTACAACATTGTGGGAAATATTATTGTGTTAAAATAAAACCAGTAAACCTAAGACACAGGAGACAGTGGTCTATCGCGCTCGAAAGATGTATTGGATAGAGCGTGATGGCCTATACTTTCTTTAGTAAATACTAAAGTCACCATTAATAGTCAAGTTATGGTACTTTAGGTTTAAAGCAGGCCATCGCATTCGCTCCAATAAATAAGTGCGAGCGCGATAGAAAAATAAAGCTTTCTATCGCGCTCGCACTTATTCATTGAGTAAAACCGAATGAAACCGATACTTGAAAACTCATGGTACGGTCGGCTCCAATAATATGTATACGGTTTTGATCCTTATACCTTTGACATACGTTCCGAAATGTATACGTATTATTAGAAGTGACTATACGGCTAGCGGTAAAAAAAACCCACGCGAATGTCATATCAAAACAATAAATAAAAGTCCGATTGATAAGTGTAAAGTATGTTCTACTCGTACCTAAATAAAACAATCTGTTATTTTCAGGGTTCCAGTACAGGAAAAGTACGTACTTAAATGCGTGTTTGCTCAATTATTTACATTGATATACGAGGGCTGATACTCGCAAATTGACATGAACTATCTAACTAAGCGTTTATGGTAATACAGTGTGTAAATCTAATACGGGCGATAAATCAAACCGGACATGGGATTTATCAGGGTACCAATTGATTAAGAGATCTTGTTAAATACACTTATTGAATAAAACCACGCTGTATTTTTTTAAGATTTTGGAAGCAGCAATGTACAGTCAGCATCAGATATATCGTAGCGTCCGGAGCGCTCAAAAATATCTGAACACGCCTCTATGGTTATGGCAATAAAGGCTTGTTCAGATATTATTGAATGCTCCGTACGCTACGATATATCTGATGGCGACTCGTATGTAAGTATGTAGGTATGTACCTACATACTTACATACGATAACTCTCATAAGATTTTAAGTTTGTAACAAAAGTAAGATTGTGTTCTAAAAGTGTGTTATTATGCAAGTTTTTAAGTTTGTTTATATTTTATACAATAATCTGTATTACCTTACACAGGGGCGTCACCGCTACCATGGCAGGGTACGTAAAATCTTATTATTATTATAACTAACGTGAGACTCAAACATATTAAAATATTATTTAACCGGGTTACTCACGTATTTACGCGTACGCGTCGGGCTTTCGCCGAGGGCGCTCCGGACGAGGACCCTCTTAATGGGTCGAAACATGTACAGGACGAACGAAACAGCACAAGTGTCAACGAATATCATGCCGCTTAAGACATTCCGACCGCGCGCTCCGCGCCGCGATAAGCAATGCATTTGGTTTAACACCTGAGTGGGAAGTTATTTAGTTGTACTTACCTACCTACTGTTATTTTTGTTTGTTAGTTCTGTAAAAGGTACATAATATTTAATCTAGATCTTGTTTTAAGCTACTTATATGTTTTGCTAATAATATTATTATGTAACACAACATGCTACAATAATAGTGAACTGTTCGCGATCCCAGGTGTACGATACAAACCCGAACAGGGTTTCTTCTTCTTCCTGTGCCATATCCTCAGCGGATGTCGGCGACCATCTTCCGGAACTTGGTTCTATCTTGTGCCAGTCTAGACAGACCGGCGGTGTCATTGATGTTGGACCAGCTCTTAATATTGTCTATCCAGGTTAGCTTTCTCCTTCCTCTGCTCCTTTTACCGTCGATTTTCCCTTCCAAGATGTTTCGGATAATGTTATACTTGTCGTGTCTATATATATGTCCGAAATATGAGGTTTTCCTTGTTTTTACGGTGGTCAAAAGTTCAAGTTTTTTGTTCATTCTATTCAGAACTTCTGTGTTTGTAACTTTGTCTCTCCAGGAAATTCCTAACATTCTTCGGTATAACCACATCTCGAATGCATTGATCTTAGCCTCCATGGTTTTATTAATGGTCCATCCTTCGACACCATAGAGAAATATCGACAGTACGTAGCATTTGACCATGCGCCATCGTAACTTTAAGTTAATATCTTTGTTTGTGTAAAGTTTATTCATTCTCGTGAACGCACTTCTGGCAATTTCGATTCTGGTACGTATTTCTTTCTCTGGGTCCCATTCTTCGTTAAGTGAGCTACCCAGATATTTATATAATTTAACTCTTTCTATTATATTACCGTTAATAGTCAGTGAGGTCGGTTCAGATACATTCTTACCCACAATCATGCATTTTGTCTTGGCTATATTCATTTTAAGGCCGTGTTCTTCTACTACAGAGTTGAGACGATCTAACAGCTGCTGCAGTTCTTCCATTGAGTGAGCAAGAATAACAGTGTCATCAGCATATCTGAGGTTATTAACCGCCGTTCCGTTGACTATGATACCAGTTTCCACGTTTTCGAAAGCTTCTTGAAATATAGATTCCGAATATAGGTTGAATAACAGCGGTGACAAAATACAACCTTGTCTTACACCTTTTAGGATATTGAGGTCACTCGTGCTTGATGTTCCTACTTTTATGTTTGCTGTCTGGTTCCAGTACAAGTTCCTGATGATTCTTTGGTCCTTGCCGTCTACTTCCGTCTTATTGAGTATTTGCATTAGTTTGTTATGTTTCACTTTGTCGAATGCTTTTTCAAAGTCAATAAAGCATGCGTAGACATCTTTGTTGAATTCCAAGCTATTCTGAATCAAAACCTGCACTGCAACTAAAGCTTCTCGCGTTCCTAACCCGCTTCGGAATCCAAACTGAGTTTCTGATATATTTTTATCTATTTTGTCGTAAATTCTCATGTGTAAGATTTTCAAAAATACTTTTAGTGCATGACTCATAAGGCTTATTAGTCTATGATCTCCGCACGTTTTTGCATTCACTTTTTTGGGTAATGGGAGGAATGTGGATTTGAGCCAATCTTCTGGGAGCTGTCCTGTGTCATAAATGTTATTGTAAAGTTTAACCAAAAATTGTAAGCTTTTCTCGTCTAGCAATTTTAACATTTCCGAGTATATACCATCAGGGCCAACAGCTTTTCCGTCCTTCAAAGTGTTGATTGCTCTTTCTATTTCAGCTTTTAGGATTGGAGGGCCTTCCAGAAGTTCTTGAGTGTCTATGTCATCCGTGAGGAGTTCTTCTCTTTCGTCTCCGAACAGCTGTTTGATGTACAGTTCCCATGTCTGACACTGTTTTTCTTTATCTGTAATTACTTTGTTTTGGGTATTTGTAAGTTTTCCTGTAATTACTTTTCTATGAGTGTTTGTAAACTCTTTAACTTTTTTGTGCAAATTAAAACTATCTTTCCTTTTTTCTAACGCTTCTATTTTATTGCATTCTTCGTTCAAATACTTATCCCTGGATTCTCTGATCTTGGTTCGGATCTGTCTATCTATTTCAGTGTATCTGTCTTTATCTGTTTCCTTAAATTGTCTTCTTTGTTCCATAAGGTTAAGTATTTCTTTAGTAATCCATTCAAGTTTTGTCTCTCTCTTATAGAGATAAATATTTTAATATCTTATTATTACTTTATTGGCACGGTTACGTTTTACAATCAATACCATAATCAAATAAGTCTTAATATAATATTGCCTTCATCACCTCATTCATCGTTTGTCCTTTTTTTTCTCTAATTTATATTAAGTCATTTCATTACCTATGAATTTATTACCATTACCATTTTTTAATAATAAATTGGAAATGGTACGGAACCCTTCGTGCGCGAGTTCGACTCGCACATAGGCGATTTTTGACTGTCTTTCAATGGATGAAATAGGAACGTTATATTACAAATTCGTAGGGTTTTTGTTTGGCCATCATAAAAAAACATTTGCCTAAAATATTTTTCCTTATCTCAGCATCGTAATAATCGCGATAAGGTTGTATTCACGTTTTCATTCATTTCCATTAATATGTCAGGAATTTCACAACCAATGTGTTCAAGAAAACTAATGTTAACAAAAATAGGTTTGGTTCTCATCGTAAGACTGATATCTACTTACAAAATAACTCAAAGTACAGTAGTGTACAAATAGTTATTTATTATACAAGGGGGCAAAGTTGTTGTTTAACTGTCGTGCCAATATTGAGACCTGAGCTAGCGAAAGATTCCAAAATTGAGCCACGAGCGTAGCGAGTGGTTCAAAAACTGGAATCTTGAGCATTGCGAAGGTCTCAAGGCACGAGAGTTGAACAAACTTTGCCGCCAAGTGTAATACAACTTTTTTCCCCTCACTATCGCGAGGAAATATGATTACAAATCTCATCCAAATGTAAATTAACTTTAAGAAACTATTGAAAACTGAATGTCGAAACGTATCGTAGAATAGAGTTACTTATGGAATTTAAATATTGCCAATGGCTTACAAAGTCACATGAGAAACGACCAATTTAACATGTGAGCTCCGATTGCGCATGTTTACTACGGTCATACAGATCCACTTATACTAGGCAGTAGGGGGCTATAGGAATTAGAGAAATGTCAGATTACTTTATTCACAAGTGTGTAAAAAGCGTTTTTACCCGCTCGTATTAAAGGATAAATGAGCGCTTTACGAGCTAGTGAGGGGAAAATATCGTTCTTTATTTCAGCGTCATAAAAAGCCATACCATAAAATAGTACATTACGACACAAGTGCGAAAAACATGAAATTCGAAACGAGTGGCGATGTTTTCAATACATTAAATCGTCGGCTGACAAGCAAAACTCACTATAAAAAACTCCTAGTAGGATCTGTGTTAGGATATGAGCTGTATCTTCCTTTGTATAATCTCACTAGCTTTTGCCCGCGGCTTCGCACGCGTAGATTTTGGACTTCTATGAAAAAAAAATGTAAAAACCTAACCTGAACCTCCTTTGATAGTCGTTCGTTTTTATGTGGGGTCGCAGTTCTAACCTAACCCAAAACCTACTTTGATAGCCGTTCGTTTCTGTGTGAGATCGCAGTTCTTACCTTTCGTAAACCGAAGTAGAATCTTACCTTATTACATTCTGTCTGAAGTCTGTTTCATTGAACAGCATATTAGTATGACATAATTAAATACTTAATTGCAAATAAACTACACGAAATAAAATTAGCAACGCAGGCATCGTCATTTCCTGGGTGAATATCTAAGCGTTTCAACCGCCTCATTTTGGTAGCATCATTTTTGTCGAAGTTTCTATTCGTTAGAATGTGCTACTTTGTCATTTTAAGGAGGCACCATATCTTATACAAATGGCGAAGTATAACATTGAGACGTTTAGAAATTTCGGCAAAAATGATGCCACCAAAATTAGGCGGTTGAAATTCTCAGATATTCACCCTCCTACAAAACAATAATGTAATCCGCCACAGGCTTCGTCCTTTTCTCTTATGGTAGAATAGTCAAGCCAAAACATTTAACCGGTGATGAGTCCAGTCAATCAGGGCTCCCACCACAGTGACTCGATAAACCAAAGAAACGATATCCATGATGTTTTTTTTACTGTTTAACTATTTCACCCCTTTCAGAGGTTGAATTCTCAAAAACCTAAAACACATCTTTATCTTTTTATGTTTAGGAATACTCCTGTAAAGTTTTGGATAAAATGGTTTAAATAATCAAGTTTTCCCATACAAACTTTGGACCCCCATCATTGCACTCCATAGGGTGTCGATTTTGATTTATTTTTTTTAAACCACCCCTACACCCTTAAAGGAACCTACGTGCTAAATTTGGAATCTCTAGAACCAGAAGTAAACGTAAATAATTAACCTTTGTTTGTTTTTCGAAAATTTTAAATAAAGATTAATTATTTATGTTCTCATTTAATTTACAGAATACTCCTGTGAAATTTCGGATGAAATAGTCCAACTAATCTTGTTTCACCATACAAACTTTGGAGCCCCATTTCAACTCTATAGGAGGTGAATTTTAAAAAATCCTGGAATTTAATTTTCTTAGATTTTTATTCTAAATTAGTTTACGCAATATGCAATTTCTTAATCTAAAACTAAACTTTTTTTCATGCAAACGTTCAACCCCATTTTTACCCCCTTAGGATTATTTTTTTTATACAAGTACTCGAGGTAAAATACTCGTACTATATAACATGGTCAGAGATCGGACAAATGTGCGTCATTGTTCGCAATAATATGGACATGACTCCAAAGTTGATTAAATGAATCATTAAATGAATAATTTCTTGAAATTTGATATTGAAGGTTTAAGGTGACTATTTAGAAAGGTTTTTAATTCTTACCGGTGTCAAATAGGTAATTTTCTGAAAATGATTAAATGGTTAATTATTCAATCAACTTTGGAGTCATGTCCATATTATTGCGAACAATGACGGACATTTTTCCGATCCCTGAACATGGTAGAGGTATGTAGATAAGTACCTACTTCTTCATTGGCAACAACACTTCTATGACGTTTTGAATTAAATAGCCCAACGAATCTGGTTCCTCCTTACAAACTTTAACCTTCCATTTAACCCACATCCATAAACATCAATTTTGGGAATGAATTTTCAAAAAACCTGAAACACGTGTTTACTTATTTATTGTTAAAAACATTCATGCCAAGGTTCGATTAAAATAGCCCAACTAATCTTATTTCCCCATACAAACTTTAACCCTCCATTTAACCCCCATAGGGAATGAATTATCAAAAAACCTGAAACACGTGTTTACTTATTTATTATTAAAAACATTCCTGTGAAGTTTCGAATAAAATAGCCCAACTAATCTTGTTTCCCCATACAAACTTTAACCCCCCATTTAAC
The DNA here is from genome assembly GCA_025490895.1 of Thaumatotibia leucotreta. Lineage (NCBI taxonomy): Eukaryota > Metazoa > Arthropoda > Insecta > Lepidoptera > Tortricidae > Thaumatotibia > Thaumatotibia leucotreta. Next base: position 12,398 of record JALPQI010011243.1, on the reverse strand, counting down.
CCCTTTAAGAGAGGAATTTTCAAAAATCCGTTCTTAGTGCGCCTTTAGACATTATAAAGAATCTAAATGCCAAGTTTGAACTCTCTAGGACCAGCGGTTTGGGCTGTGCGTTGATTTAAGTCAGTCAGTCAGTCAGTCAGTCAGGACATTGCCGTTTATATATATAGAATTTTATGAGTATCTTAATGGTTTGTATCTGTAAAATCATTCACCATGGCAGGGTATAAGTCATATTAATTTATATAAATATTAATGACATATAACGTAGAATGAATGCCACAATGACCGGTCCTGCGGGTGGCGCAGGACCGGTCATTGTGGCAATCTTTGGGGGAGGCCTATGTTCAGCAGTGGACGTCTTTCGGCTGATATGATGATGATGATGATGATGATAACGTAGAATACACTTATAAATAAGATGAACTATAAAAATATGTACTAAAAGTAGGTACTCTTTAAATAAAAAAATAATAATTTGTATTGATAATTTAAGCATTCCGCTGTTGGAATCGCAGTCTCCAAATATTTTATCTGTAATAAAATGTGTGCGCTTGCGTTTATATATAGTTAAATATAATACTTATAAATTATAAATGTTGGATGTCATATACCAAAGAAAAAACGACCAAGAACACCAACGTCCGAGGTGGGGAACGAACCCACGTACTCAGCTTTCGCGGCTGATGCTTGCACCCCTCGGCCACTCGGTCTTAGCAACCACCAGTCAATTTTCTCGGGTATATGCAATCCCTTACAAGGCTAGGCGCCTTTGACCATTCTCTAAGGGCTAGCAATACATGCCTGCACCTCCTATTACAATACTTTACAGTTTTCTAGAATAGCTAGAGAGAGCTGGTGCTGTTTTCACAATACGTTCAATAATACTTATAATGTATTTATTTAAACTTTATTGCACAATTTAACAAAAAAAGTTTGAGGAATTCTCTAACAGGCAATAATGAAGACATAAATGAATAGGTACATTCAGTAAAAAAATATTTTAATTGTCCCACTAATATCACACGATGATTTTTCTAGTTAATTTCAGACAACTAAAAGTTGATTAATCTGGCCATGGAATAAAATTCGCCTTTTATACTTTAAAGTTAAATTATTTGTGAATAAATTCATTAAAAAATTCAGCAAATTAAAATAGAAATACATCGGAAGACAGATAATGAAATTACTCAAAATTCATTAGTAAAAATTCATTCATGTCTATAAAATACGATAAGTAAAAAAATAATTTTAATTGTTCCACTAATGTCACACGGTGATTTTTTAAATTAATTTACTGACAACCAAAGTTGATTAATCCGGCCATGGAATAAAAATCACAATAAGGTATTTCTTTAATTTATTTATTTATTCCGATTAATATGTCAGGTATTTTACAGAATATATTTATTTATAATAATATTTTTCCTGTCCCATTTATTTCTATTGATCTTACTGTTTATGAAATTTATGAAAATTAATCAGTAAGTCTATGAAATACGATAAGTAAAAAAATATTTTAATTGTTCGACTAATATCACACGATGATTTTTCTAATTAATTTCCGACAAATAAAGTTGTTTTTTTTTAGATAAGACTTTCATTTATTTCATAAAATACACTGATGTGAGAACAAATTATCTAGACTAAAATTAAATAATACAATTTTTTTGGGATGTCTGTGGTTTTCAGTGAATTATTAAACACGTTGTATATGGACGGATTCGAAGATGTTTAGTATAGGATTCCTGCTCCGTCTTCGCATTCGAAGGCTCTGATATGCCTTCTGGTCCCTCTTATCCTTATTGAAACTGCTCGTATATCGAAACTAAAGTTGATTAATATGGCCATATACTTTAAAGTAAAATTATTTGTGAGTGATTTCATTAAAAAATTCAGCAAAATAAAATAGAAACACATCGGAAGACAGAAATTACGCAAAATTCATTAGCATTTAAGATATGAATTTTTGTTTCAGCATCATAAAGACCATAAAAAGGTAGGTATTTCTTTAATTTATTTATTAATTCCAATTAATATATCAGGTATTTTACAGAATATATTTATTCATATTGTTTCTACCCCATTTATTTCTATTGATCTTACTGTTTATGAAATTTATGAAAATTAATCAGTAAGTCTATAAAATACGATAAGTAAAAAAATAATTTTAATTGTTGCACTAATATCACACGGTGATTTTTCTAATTAATTTCTGACAACCAAAGTTGCTTAATCCAGCCATGGAATTAAGTTCGCCTTCTATACTTTAAAGTTTAATTAATTATTTGTGAATAAAGTCATTAAGAAATTCAGCAAAATAAAAAAGAAACACATCGGAAGACAGATAATAAAATTACTCAAAATTCATTAGTATTTAAGATATATTTTTTTGTTTTAGCATCATAAAGATCACAATAAGGTATTTCTTTAATTTATTTATTTAGTCCGATTAATTTGTCAGGTCTTTTACAGAATATATTTATTCATATTGTTCCTCTCCCATTTATTTCCATTGATCTTACTGTTTATGAATTAACTTCGCCTTCTATACTTTAAAGTTTAATTAATTATTTGTGAATAAAGTCATTAAGAAATTCAGAAATTCAGCAAAATAAAATAGAAACACGTCGGAAGACAGATAATAATCTATTGAACTTACTGTTTATTAAATTTATGAAAATTAATTAGTAAGTATATAAAATATGATTATTTGTTTCAGCATCATAAAGACGACAATAAGGTATTTCTTTAATTAATTTATTTATTCCGATTAATATGTCAGGTATATTACAGAATATATTTATTCATATTGGTCCTGTCCCATTTATTTCCATTGATCTTACTGTTTATGAATTAACTTCGCCTTCTATACTTTAAAGTTTAATTAATTATTTGTGAATAAATCATTAAGAAATTCAGCAAAATAAAATAGAAACACATCGGAAGACAGATAATAAAATTACTCAAAATTCATTAGTATTTAAGATATATTTTTTTGTTTCAGCATCATAAAGATCACAATAAGGTATTTCTTTAATTTATTTATTTAGTCCGATCAATTTGTCAGGTATTTTACTGAATATATTTGTTCATATTGTTCCTGTCCCATTTATTTCTATTGAACTTACTGTTTATGAAATTTATGAAAGTTAATTAGTAAGTATATAAAATATGATTATTTGTTTCAGCATCATAAAGACGACAATAAGGTATTTCTTTAATTAATTTGTTTATTCCGATTAATATGTCAGGTATATTACAGAATATATTTATTCATATTGTTCTTGTCCCATTTATTTCCATTGGTCTTACTGTTTATGAATTAAGTTCGCCTTCTATACTTTAAAGTTTAATTAATTATTTGTGAATAAATTCATTAAGAAATTCAGAAATTCAGCAAAATAAAATAGAAACACGTCGGAAGACAGATAATAAAATTACTCAAAATTCATTAGTATTTAAGATATAATTTTTTGTTTCAGCATCACAAAGATCACAATAAGGTATTTCTTTAATTTATTTATTTAGTCCGATTAATTCGTCAGGTATTTTACAGAATATATTTATTCATATTGTTCCTGTCCCATTTATTTCCATTGATCTTACTGTTTATGAAATTTATGAAAACTTATTAGTAATTATATCATCATCATCATCATCATTTCAGCCAAAAGACGTCCACTGCTGGACATAGGCCTCCCCCAATGATCGCCAATATGACCGGTTCTGCGCTGCTTGCCTCCAGCGGGTTCCCGCGACCTTGACCAGGTCGTCGGACCATCTTGTGGGAGGTGTGCCCACACTGCGTCTTCCGGTACGTGGTCGCCAGTCCAGCAGTTTCGGGCCCCATCGGCCATCTGATCTTCTGGCGATGTGCCCAGCCCACTGCCACTTGAGTCTGGCAATTCTGCGAGCAATGTCGGTTACTTTGGTCCTCTTGCGGATCTCCTCGTTTTTGATTCGATCTCGCAAGGAAACTCCGAGCATTGCTCTCTCCATTGCCCTTTCAGTGACTTTGAGCTTTTTGATCAGGCCCATAGTGAGCGCCCACGTCTCCGTACCGTAAGTCATCACTGGCAACACACACTGGTCAAAGACTTTTGACTTAAGACACTGCGGTAAATTCGATGAGAAGATTTTTTGCAACTTCCCGAACGCTGCCCAGCCAAGTCGGATTCGACGATTTACCTCTTTCTCAAAGTTGGACCTACCTAACTGAACAGTTTGTCCCAGGTAGACATACTCGTCAACAACTTCGAGAGTAGAGCCTCCGACTGTAACGGGAGATGGTACTACTTGAGCATTGAACATGACTTTCGTCTTGTTCAAATTCATCTTCATACCAACTAGTCCGGAGGCTCTACTGAGGTCATCGAGCATTACTCTGAGGTCTTCAACGGTCTCAGCCATAACGACTATGTCATCGGCAAATCGAAGGTGCGTGATGTACTCGCCGTTTATATTGATGCCGCGTCTTTCCCACTCCATAACCTTAAAAACATCTTCCAGTGCAGCGGTGAACAGTTTTGGGGATATTACATCTCCTTGTCTGACACCCCGCTGCACTGGAATCGGTTTCGAGTTCTGGTCTTGCAGGCGGACCGACATTGTGGCGTTTCTGTACAAGCACTTCAATACTTCGATGTACCGATAGTCGACTTGGCACCGCTGAAGAGACTGCAGCACAGCCCATATTTCGATTGAATCGAAGGGCTTTTCGTAGTCCACGAATGCTAGGCACAGGGGCAGGTTATATTCTTCCGTTTTCTGTATTACCTGCCGCAACGCATGTATGTGGTCCACGGTGCTGAAACCTTTTCGGAAACCAGCTTGTTCGGGAGGTTGGAAGTCATCCAGCCTACGTGCGAGATGGTTCGTGATGACTCTCGAGAACAACTTGTACACATGGCTGAGAAGTGAGATGGGCCTGTAATTTTTCAGTAGAGTGGTGTCACCCTTTTTGAAAAATAGCACCACCACACTCCTGCTCCAAGCTTTTGGCGTTATCCCCTCGTGAATGACAGAATTGAACAGCTTCTGAAGGGTTTTAAGAACCGGTTTACCACCCCTGCCTTCAGGAGTTCGGCTGTGATTCCGTCATCGCCCGGGGCCTTGCCATGTTTGAGTTGCTTGAGAGCCACACTATCCGTCCGCAGTGTTCGGCAGTTAAATGTTGCCAGGGCCAAAGGTCGTCGGTGGTGGTAGCCGGGACTTCGCCGGTGATTCTTCGCACCCCTGACCCCACCAGTATCCTGACTGCTACCTAAGTCAAGGCACCGGGGGTCGCCGGAACCTCGGGGCCATTTATTGTTTGTGACTTTCATAGGGGGGTAAATGCCATAATCGCCACGCTTGGCATGCGGGTTGGCGATCGCAGTAGATTTAAATAAGACAACGACAGACGCTGCAGCCCATCTGTCGGTTTATCCCTTTGTCGCCTCTTACGACACCCACGGGAAGAAATGAGGTGGTACTATTCTATGCCGGTACCATATAAAATATGAATAGTAATTATATAAAATATGATTATTTGTTTCAGCATCATAAAGACCACAATAAGGTATTTCTTTAATAAATTTATTTATTCCGATTAATATGTCAGGTATTTTACAGAATATATTTATTCATACTGTTCCTGTCCCATTTATTTCTATTGATCTTACTGTTTATGAAATTTATGAAAATTAATTAGTAAGTATATAGAATATTTGTCAGCCTCCGTAGCCTAGTTGGTAGTGACCCTGCCTACGAAGCTGGAGGTTCCGGGTTCGAATCCCGGCGAGGGCATTATTTGTGTATTTACTTATCACAAATATTTGTTCCTTGGTACATGGGTAAGGCCGCGGATTTTGACGAATTCGGAGCTTAAAATTTGTCTTGCTCATAAAAAAAAAACTGATAACATCTAGAGAACTCTGATCAATTTTAAAATATTCCCCTATGCTCAGTTACATGTAATCAAATGAAATTGCTAATTTAGCTCTTTATTTAAAATTAATAAATAAATATTTCTGCCAAAAACGTAACGAAAGTCGAGTAATTTTTTCGACTACGAGTACTTCAAACCTTTTTTTAATATATTATTAGACTTGTCAGCATTAAATGTTTGTTTTTAAACCAAATTATAATGATAAACGATTGCTTCGTTCATTAAGGACTTACGATATGTGAACAATTTTACTGTTTTCTTTCCCTTTACTTTTTGGGTCACCAATTCCAAACTTACGTTACGATACTTTCGTAACGCTTTTTTAAGGTCATATTTAAGCCAATGTTGGTAGAAATTTGTTTAACGACACTAGCAACTCTTATTCTAGTAAGACGACACCCATAGGTACACTCACTCCCATTAATTCGTTAACAAATGATTGTCACAGTGCACGCGGCGAAAGTTTTAGCAAAAAACGTCTAAAGTGGTAGTGTGATTTTCACGGTAAGTAGTGATTATTATTAAACGGCTGATTTTTCATACGAAAGGGTTTAGTTTTAAACGTCAGTAGCATGTACTATTATGTTCAGATTGCAATTATTTACCAAGATAATCAACCTTTTTTCAAATATACGTTACACTTATGTTACGAATACGTTACATTTTTACAAAACGTAACGTATTTTTTATGTTACGTAACGAAAATATGTGGTAAAGGGAAGTGGACACAGAAATTTACTAATTTAAATGAGTTTTATTAGATTTGGTATGACAGCATACTGTAACAAGTGTTTGCGAAACAAATCAAATTATTTTGTTATTTAGGTATTTTGATTTGCGTTTTTAGAAGTAATCAGCCTTTTTCAGTGGGTAATTTTACCCCCCTAGGGCTAATGAAATACAGTATAATTATGAACGCGTTTATTAGTGTTAATTAATAACAGTTCATTTTCCATTTAAGCATTTATGGTGATTTATTTTAGTTTATTTAGTTCCAAAGATTATGTCATTAAAACATTTGTAAATACTGTTAATTTAAGTAATTACTAAGTATGAGAAATTACATTATATGGGTTGATTATTATATTTGATTAAAACAAGTATTTAGCGATAAAAATATGTTTTTTTTTACGACCTTTATTTAATCAGAGTTCATACCAGTATGAGCTGAGCTTTATAGTAACTTTTGTTGCGTTTTATGGTAACGTAACGTATTTTTTTTATGTTATGTCTGTGTCACATTCGTCAAAATCCGCGGCCTTACCCACATACAATAAATTTAAGTACCTATACATATGTATCTATCTTATATCGTCGCCTGGTACCCACATCACAAGCCTTGAGCTTACCGTGGGACTAGGTCGATTTGTGTAAAGATGTCCAAAAATATTTTTTTATTTATTTATTTATAAAATATGATTATTTGTTTCAGCATCATAAAAACACGCCGGATAAGGTATTTTTTTTTATTTCGATTAATATGTCAAGTATTTTACAGAATGAATGAAAACACATCGGAAGACAGATAATAAAATTACTCAAAATTCATTAGCATATACAATATTATTATACAATTTGATTATTTGTTTCAGCATCATAAACACACCCCCGATAAGGTATTTTTTTAATTTATTTATTTTGATTAATAAGGCGGGTATTTTACATAACAAATTTATTTGTACCTATTGTTCTCATTTATTTCTATTATGAAATTGCTCAAAATTGACAAGTGCACAAAAATATATTTTTGTATGGAAAAATAATTTTGTATGGTATTTACCATGTTAATTTCTAATTTCGTTTAAAATCATACTAATACCTTTACATTAGGTATGACCATGCATGTCAGCTTAAAAACTTAATATAAGTACAAAAAATGTATATTTATTTCAGCATCATAAAAACCCCCATAAAAAGGTAATTTTGATGACTATTTTTATTGACATCCAGGATTTTATGACAAAAGATACATTTATATTTCTGCCTCAAGCTCTAACGAGCGGGTAGTTTATTTTATTATATTTATTGTTGGGAAATAAACAGCGATAATAATACATAATTATTAGAACAAATATAGATGAAACATAAGCCAAAACAATTTCCACCTACCTATTCACTAATAACATTATTTGTTGTTCAAACCAGATAGAAAAAGACATTACTAGATTAAGATAATTAAATATATCAGTGCTGTGGTAGCGTTTATGGTATTTTAGTGGAAAATATAAATAAATAAAATGTGTTTGCTTGAATCCCACGGCCCAAAGGTCTCGACAAGAAATGAAAAAATATAGTATTCACGCAATTTTTTTGCTGAGATCGCGAAACGTCTGGTTGACCTAACTAAAGACCGAATAACTGGCGACTTCCTCGCACAACGCATCAGTATTGCGATACAGCGAGGAAATGCCGCCAGCATCCTCGGCACCATGCCACATGAACCAATGTTAGATATAGATTAAGTAGATTAGTTAGAGTCGTAGTCGTAGTTTTCAAGTGTCGTTACGAATCGTCTTGCACGCAGGCTTGATGACTTCCAGCCTCCCGAACAAGCCGGTTTCCGAAGAGGCGTTAGTACCGTAGACCACATCCATACGCTTCGCCAGGTTATACAGAAGACCGAAGAATATAACCTGCCCCTATGTTTAGCGTTTGTGGACTACGAGAAAGCCTTCGATCCGATCGAAACATGGGCAGTACTACAGTCTCTCCAACGGTGCCAAGTCGACTACCGCTATATCGAGGTGTTGAAGTGTTTATACGAGAACGCCACAATGTCAGTCCGACTTCAAGACCAGAGCTCGAAGCCTATTCTGCTGCGGCGGGGAGTTAGGCAAGGAGATGTCATCTCCCCTAAGCTGTTTACCGCTGCACTGGAGGATGTCTTTAAAACTCTGGACTGGAGAAGGCTGGGTATCAACATAAATAGCGAGTACCTCACTCACCTTCGATTCGCTGACGATATAGTAGTCTTGGCTGAGATCTTGGAGGACTTAAGTACTATGCTCGTTGACCTCAGTAAAGCCTCCGAGCGAGTTGGTCTTAGGATGAACATGGATAAGACGAAAATCATGTCGAATTCCCATGTAGCACCAACTCCCGTATTAATCGGAGACTTTACACTCGAAATTGTAGACGAATATACCTATATATACCTAGGGCAAACTATTCAGTTAGGTAGGTCCAACTTCGAGAAAGAGGTCAATCGTCGAATCCGACTCAGTTGAGCAGCGTTCGGGAAGCTACGACACATATTTTCGTCCAATATTCCGCAGTGTTTGAAGACGAAAGTCTTTAATCAGTGTACCTATGTTGCCAGTGATGACATACGGTACTGAAATGTGGCCGCTTACAATGGGCCTCATAAGAAGGCTCAAAGTCACCCAAAGGGCTATGGAGAGGGCTACGCTAGGAGTCTCTCTGCGTGATCGGATTAAAAATGAGACCATCCGCAGCAGAACCAAAGTAACCGAAATAGCTCTCCGAAACGCTAAACTGAAGTGGCAGTGGGCGGGGCACATTGCGCGTAGAACCGATGGCCGTTGGGGCGGGAAGGTTCTTGAGTGGCGGCCACGTACCGGAAGGCGTAGCGTAGGTAGGCCCCCCACAAGGTGGACCGATGACCTGGAGAAGGTCGCAGGAGTCCGCTGGATGCGGGTGGCGCAGGACCGGTCATTGTGGCAATCTTTGGGGGAGGCCTATGTTCAGCAGTGGACGTCTTTCGGCTGATATGATGATGATGATGATGATGAGATTAGTTAGATTTAATCTGTACATAAACTGTAGTTTTGAAAATAAATGTATGATAAAAAAATAAAGTATTGGCAACCAAGACATCGACATTTTTGTAAAGTTTTTCCCGTCTCTCAGCTTACTAGGTTACTAATCAAAAACATAATATATAGAAAAAAAAACCTCGTATAATATCATGGGACGATATTTCTAATCAAATTCAGATAAATTCCTAAGGTTGTCGTTTTCACAGTTTTACAGACAATTCTATAATTTTGCGGCCAATAATATAATTATTAATATAAATATTTTATTTTCAGCCGCAAATACACTCAACTGAATCGGTAATTACATTATTGCATTGAAATACATATTTTATATATTATTTACATTATTTTTCTACATCTGCTTTTTCGGAAAATTTAATATCATTTTATTTCACCGATTTGTTGACCTCCTGCTTTTTCAAAGTCCGTTAAAGACAAGACACTACTATATGGTAATGTGGGATGCGACAAGCAATGATATATAAGTAAAGATACGTTATACTCTAACAAAATGAGCGAAAAAAATACTTCACATCATACACCTACAATTAATTGGCAGTTGACATACACCTATCTTCACACTTCAAAATGCGTAAAAGAGATGGCAAAATACATATACTCGTATGTAATAAATAAAAAAGAGACAACTAGCATTTGACAATCGGGCGTGCATTCTTAAGGTTGTTATTGATAAACATTGTTTTATCTTTGTTACTCTCGATCATAAACAGCATAAGCTTGTCTTTTTCTCTAAGTCAGTCAAAAACGTCAAAATGGCGTCCTATTTATTTTCAATAAATAGTAAAATTGTTAAAAATATATAATTCAGTTTAATTGCGCATGATGTGTGATGTTAAGGGCATTTTTGCATTTTATTTTGTGGTTTTCACTATAGTATAACATAAAATGACATTTTAGGGCGCAGTTCATGTGATTTGCGAGAACTCCGCAGTGGTACACACCTCTCGGTGGTCTGGGTAGGACTAAGAGCGATTGTTAGAATTATCACAATCTGAGCGCTTCAATTTTAGAGCCGGTGTAACATATCTTTACTTATTATATCATTGGCGACAAGGGGTTAAATTTTTCGCTTCAACGCTCGGTTCGTACGACATACCATTGGGAATGCATTGGCGGTCGTTCAAAAATCATGGGATCATATTTTAGGGTCTTTTGACCCCCCCCAATATACAAAAAGCTTTTTGTTCTGATTTCAGTTTACATCTGGTGAAGAGGTAAAATATTTTTTATTATATTTGTGTATATATATAATTCAACCCCACTACGGGGTGAATAAAATATAGGACCACATATTACAACTTAATAATAAATTAAGTTTATTAATAAAGAAAACATTACTTTGAAAATAATCTGTAAGTTAAAAGCAAGCGATGAAAAGGCTTTTTATTGATGTTATTCAACCCATACCTAAAGGTTCGATTCGTACCTTACTCATGCATAAATCATGTGAGGTTTTTTTGGCAATTTTGTGAACCCCTCCCCCATGGTGATGTTTGGTGAGTTTCTTGGCTAAACCCCCCCCCCCCACCCTAACAGTCTCACGTGTATTTTTCTCATTCAACTTTTCACGTTCGCTAGCCGAAATTCACAATTTCACAATTCTTAGTTTGTTCATCATAGAAAAATACACGTGAGGTCTCCTTGAACCCCCCCCCCCCCCTCCCCCTACCGTGATCTTTTGTGATGTTTTCTCGTACCCCCTCCCCCCCCTATAGGACCTCGCGTGATTTATGCACAAGCCCCTAGGCATTGATTCATCTGCCTTTTTCATTTTAAAATATTATGATAGCTTTCAGACAATTAATTGAATAACATACCTAAATCAAAGATTAGTGTTGTATGCTGTCATGTGACGATTTGTGCATGGATGATGAAAACGCGTACGTACTTCAGAATAATCATTTAATGAGGGTTTTCTGAAATGATGTTCACCAGGGCGGCAGCACTGAGGCGTCAGGTCCAGAAACTTGTCTAAATTCTCAGAGCGCCTAGAGTTTCGTGTTTGAATGTTTTGTATGTAATAAAACTATGAACACGGATGAACTCGCGTATATTAACTAATTTTAACTTCATTCCGACGTTTCGAACACTTTACAGGGTTCGTGGTCTGCGGATGATTCAAAAAATGAAAAAAAAAATGAAAATGAAATTAAAATTAGTTAATATACGCGAGTTTATCCGTTTTCATAGTTTTATTTCATGAGTAATCCTCGCGGTAACTGAAGAAAATTTTTTGTATGTGTTAATAAAATTATTAAAAAAATAAAAATACCTTCTAGTTAGTTTTTCTTTGGAGCTAGATAATTGTGTTTCTTAGCGGGACCTTACGGCCAAGTGGCGCCAACTAGTGGCATACGTTTTCGAGAAAACCCTCATTAACTAAATTCAATTCCAACAACATGAAATACGAAGACAGTTAGTTGATAAAAACTTATGTATAAAATAATCCTTTCCAGTCGGCTATACATATAGATACAAACGGGGATTCATAAAATTTTATTGAAAATTTTTATTACGTAGACCACGAACCCTGTAAAGTGTTCCTACCGTCGGCATGTAACTAACTAATAAATATAGTATACACGATAGAATGTCCATAGTTTTATTTCATTAATAACTATCGGCGTAACCGAAGATAATATAATGTTTATATTATTTGTAAGCTTTTT
>JALPQI010011242.1:0-43214 GCA_025490895.1 Thaumatotibia leucotreta | reverse complement strand
TATACTAGTGGCTCAGTTGGGAATGGACACAATAAAATTTCGATTGATCGAAGACGTAAAATAGAAAAATAGGGAAACAATATTTTGTTTATCATATTTACGAAGTGACGGCTTGAGCCCAGTAAGAAATTGAAGATTGTCACATGCATATCGCGTGCGGAATTTACATTCATTGACCATTATATTGAAGTAGAAAAATATGCTGATGCATTCGTTTTTGTGTGACAGACTTCCTCTCTTAATTCTCTTAGGATACCAACCAGAATTGGTTGGTACTGTTGGTAGTAAGGCTATTGTTTCCTTGAAAGTAGGATTTATTATATATCTATATATATATTCTTTCAAATTATCATGATCAAAACATAAAATAATGATTTAGATGGTCATCAAATTATAGCTACATAATTATTTGGTCTACTATTCTTTTTTGAAGTGAACTATATCGTGCTAGGTCTCTCCTAAGGGCTTTCCACGGGCTGTTTGTCCGATCTAGCGAATTCATATTTATATGACCAATTAATTTGTCTGACTAAGGTAAGCGTGGTCCCTTATTAGGAGTTTCTGCTATTTGATGTAATTTTACAGTATGTGTGAGTACCTGCGTTGGTATATGATGAATTGTGGGCCGATAACGCGTGGAAACAATGGGAGCAAGCAGAGTTTATCTCTGATAATTCGGATTTTGTACGCGACTACTATAATTATCTTTATCATCATTACTATTTCTGCCATTTGACGTCTACTGCTGAACATAGGCCTCCCCTTTGAACCTCTACCGGTGGAAAGAAATCTGTATCCTTCGTAATTATCTGTAGTTAATAAAATTTGTTATTTTCATACGATTTTTCCAAAATTACCTATTTCTTTAATGGAAAATACATTCATTAGGTACCCACCTAAATCTCATATGTGATTAAAATCGATGAAATTTTTGTAATCAAGGTGTAGCGATAATATATTATTGCGTTTGCACTTGTACTGTTTTGATACTGTTTTAGTAAATTAGCTGTAGGTATATTTATAAGAATAGAATCTATAAGAAATAGGATTAATTAATTTCAAATAAAACGTTTCTGTGGCCTCCTTTATCTGTCCGCACACAATCAGGGGTGAAAATAAGAAAGAAAAGCAAACAATAAATCCTCCTACATAAAAATTGCAACAACTTTGTTCATAATGCCGATGGAGGCATCATCAAAAGTTGGTTCGCACCCTCGCGCCCATTCGTGCAGAGATTACCAATAAATCCAATACGGGATAATTGCCCGGCTTAATTCTGTTCTATCTTTCTACTTAGTTCAGTCGTCAGAATGTGCCAGCTCAGGCCCCTCGGGACTGTCCAGCCAGGAGCACAAACACCGCTCCTGTGGCGATGGAAAACCGTACCTGGTCCATGTTCTTACGATTCACTTTCTGGTGTCGTAACATGGAACAAAACATAATCTTCAAATGAAGAAAGTAGTACCATTAATGAGTTATTTTTAGTATGCTATACACAAGTTTATTACAGATAGGTGTTATTTTACCTTTTTGTATTTCTGTAGGTAATTTAATTTACATTAACAGAGACTAGACTAGCGGAAGACCTTTTCCTCGTTGTTTTAAGTATTTAGTGGGTCAAACATTTTTACCTAATTTTTTACTTAAGTATAGACAAACAGTCAAATCGTGATAGGCAGGGGCCTACGAAGCTGCAGGTTCCGGGCTCGAAATCCGGCGAGGGCATTAATTTATTTGTGTGCTTATTTATCGCAAATATTTGTGATTTGCTCAAGGTTGTGTTCAATTTATTGAAGTATTTGTTTATCTATCTATTATACATTTATTATCGCCGTGATACAATACATTTATCAAACCCTCTTAAATTGAGCCTGGGACTAGATTAACTTGTATAAGGTTGTCCAAATTATTAAAATACTAAGTACATATTCAGGCGGTATCCTCATTACATATGATATTATGTAGTAGACAGAAAACGACTCACCTCGATTTTGAATGTAGGTCTGCCTGTCTAGTGGTATGTTTACAACAGAGTAGGTAGGTATATGCATTGAATAATGGCACCCTGATTATATTTGTTTTTAAACGAATAGTATTCATTTTTTTATTATTTAAACAATATTTTTTTAGAAAACCTAAGTAGTTCCTTCTCCGTGTAAAAATTGTGAAAACGCTAATCCAGTAGGTACATTGAAAAAGATCTATGCCAATATCACTTTTCATCCCTACATGTTGAGAAATAGGTAAGAAAATACCTACATCAATAATTGTTATTTTTGGCTTACTAATTCAGGTCACACTACGCAGGAAATGTTTCATTTCGCTAATATAGCTTCTTTTTACTATTAGAAAACTTTATATCAACTGTTATAAAAAACTCTCAAAACCCTATATGAGTTTTGACAGCAAGGTAAGTGACGTGACGGATATAGGTGTCGTTTTTTCCATGTAGCCTAATGGATGAGAATTATGGAGTCAAGGGGTGGCAGCGATTTGATATTCGCATCAGTCGGCCCTGGGGACCTCCGTGACGGGCTCAATAGCACTACCCTTCGATCGACGTTTTATAACTATTCAGATATGGGAAATGCACTCAGATAAATCGATTATGCGTGTGATTTTTATTCATACCCTCGATACCGGTTTTATTTAGACATTTGCAAAGATCAAGGTGACAAGTAGGCTGTGGAGGCATCCTTAAATCAAATAGATGTATATATTATTTATTGGCTGTCGTAGGATCGATATAGATAAATTGTAATATTTTATAAATTTTGCTCTTATATATAATTGAAAAAGCAAGCATGCAAAGTACGAGGGTACAAATACGCATTTTATTCCAAACACCACCCCAACTCGAATTAAAACGTCAGTCAATGCGGAAAAATCCCTTTCCAAAAAATTAGCCAACGGAATTCCAACAAATAATTAATCTGGAATAATCATACAAAACGATGCGAGCGGGCCTCGTTGCCATTATTACCATTCATTTCAAATCAGCCGTGAGGCGGGGAGGGACGCCAACCTTGCTCGACCTGAATAACCATACATTTTCCAATCAGGGCACGTATCATTTAACTCGCTATTAAATTCGACTTCTTCCCTTCGAATTATTATCATGTCAAGGAAAATCCCTAACACAGTGAGAGTTGTTTGTTTAATGGAATTCCATGTTTTTAATCAAAGTTACTTTTTTAAGAGCTCCTGTTAAATGTAACTCGTAAAATTTTTCACCTTTAATATTCTTAATTATTAAAGAATGTTTCGATCCCGCTTACCTGCGGTAAGCATTCAGACATGGAAGCGGAAAGAACATCGAAATACTTTTCATAATCACCGTCATAACATTCATGCTTAAGACCTCTTACTGTAATTACTTGCTTCTGAACGCCTGCTGTGGGGTGAATTAGTGAATTAAAATTTTTATGAATGAAGACTTCGCTTTTTCTTGGGTTGCCTACAGTTTTGTACTAGGACTGACTTTTGACCGTGACGCATTTTGTTAAATTAATGATATGGTTACTGTGTGTTTGATATCATTTAGAGCACTTTTTACTTAGGCAAAACTCGTAGATTTTTACTTTCATCTTCCAAAACCAGGAGTAAAATAGTACATTACGAAACAAGTGCGAAAAACATGAAATCGTGTCGATTTAATACACGACTGATTGTTTTAAATCGACATGAGTTACGAATTTCGTTTTTGCACGTGTCTCGTACGATGTTTTTTAGTGCAGGTGGCCCTCCGAAGTTTTGGACCTGACGTAAAACGACACACTTCTCGCACTAGAGTCTAAAAAGGCACCATCTATACTAAAAATGATATTTTAAAGTTCTTTTTCATTTAAAAATTAAGTTCATTGATAAAAGCTACTTGAACTTGTAACCAACGATATTTGAAAACTATTAATCAAGTTCGGCACTAGTTTAAGCGGATTAAAAATTAGTAACAGAGGCATCATGGGTGACGAGGGTCATATAGTACCTACTGCCGGGGCGAACGCCGCGTGTGCAGCCAGTCACCTGACACCGTCACCCGACCTCCCCCACTTATTAAATTAATAACTCTGAGCACCGTCATTATCCGTCTAATTGGAGGGGCGATGAGCTTGTTTTAACACGTTACCTAAACGTTTAACTCGAGTTTTATGAACTGCGTAATTAATATTTCCTCGTGCCTATACGTCGTAAAGACACTGACGTGGTAATCTTCATTGATATATAGATTTCATTGCACACCTTAAACAAAGGTAAGTGTACACTTCCTGTAAGAGGATTAAACGTCGACTAAGTTGCTATTGGATTTCTAGCCTTCAACAACTTTGTCTCGAACTTGTTTCGTTGGAATGTTTTTCACATTATAGTAAATAGTAAGAAAATGCCAATATATGATCTATACAATCATCTAGAGATAAGCTTTTGGGACAAAATATATTATGTGTAGTTTTAAGTATTCTCAGGTGTAACTTAAACATGCTCAATATTTGAATTAAATAAAATTGCAGTGGAATTAAAATCTAGACGACATACTTATTAGTAAAACGAGATACTACACGGCCAATCAAAATAAGAAAAAGTGGGCAAGAGCATGTTGGGCCATTCTCAGTGTAGGGTTCCGTAGTTACCGTAAAGCCGGGTTACTTTGTCCCAAAAAAATGATGTGTTTTACTTCTCATTCGATTTAATTGAAATGCAACACCTTTATGTTAGAATTAATAAATCAGAAGTAAAGTTAAGAGTGTTATCAAGTAATTTACACACTTTTTCTTTAATAAAATAATACCCAAGAGTTATTTCTGTTTCGTAAAGTTTGGGCTAAAGTAATATCTTCGGGAGGGTTACTTTGGCCCATGACTTATTTTCGTGTTGTAGCGTAACGCTTATTAATTATGAAAATAAGTAACATGTTTAGACAAATTACGTATAAAATAGCACCACTTTCTCTTACACATTGTTTGTTTTATTGCAGTAAAATTAAGATTTCATCATAATGACAAATGCAAACTAAAATAATTATTATGATATACATTTACAACTCCATCATAAAAGTCTTTTCACATACTTCTTATTTCGATTAATTCTCACGTTTGTCCTGAATTTCATCGGCATATAACATAAAATGCTGTGCTTTTTGCAACTTTTAGATACCTAACTTCCATTAAAGATTTTTTTTGTATTAAAACTTATTTAGTTATTTACTTCATGATGTTCCTAATATCTCAAAGTATATTTATAGCCGCTCTCGTGCTATTCGGTTAAGCAGTTTTCGCGTAAAAATGTGATAGACAAAAAGTTCGACAGACGGGCAGACTTATTTAAAATTAACAGTTTTAGTATGTGTCGGGATGCAAAATTCATACCTAAAACGCCTGATAACAATACATCATGTAATTTATGCGATGCTTTGGTTTTATGATAAACTTAATTTTGGGCCAAAGTTACCCCCTAGGGCCAAAGTAACCCGGCTTTACGGTATTCAAAAGTCGCTAAACCAATAATGTTTGAAATAGTTTTTTTTATATTCTATAAGCTTGATATCCATGATTTTTCCCATATTTTTTGAACCCACAGATAAAAAAATAGAGAGGGGGACACCATTTTTTTTTCTTCCAGAACGGTTATCTCCGAAAATATTGACTTTAGAAAAAAAAAACTTTTTTGGGACTCTTCTTATTTTTTAAAAATACCTATACTACGATACCCTACACCATACGATTACAGCAAAATAAAAAATCATCCCCACTTTGCATGTAAAAGAGGTAAGTACCCGAAAAAAAAAATCGACCAGTTTGTCGGCGTGATTAATAGGTATACCTGTATCATATTGCAAATTTATAGTAATAACGGCCCATGAGCTATGCTGCGGACAGAGACGGACGGACAGGCGGGCAGACGGACATGGCGAAACTATAAGGGTTTACTATTACGGAACCCTAATAAACGAATTTGAGTAAACGTTATAGTGGCATTCCTGACTTATAAAATTTCCAAGCCAAGACAGGCCGAGCGTTAGCTCGGTTCAGTATTTAGTGTCGCCATTTACTTCAGAATATTGATGGAAATGACACTAATTTCGATTTTCCACGAGGAAATATCAGTCAACATTTTTTTTTGCATACAGCGCTCAATTATGCAGCGCTGTAAACTAATAAATAAATAGTTTGATTTACAATTTTGGAATCTCTATGATTAATAGTTTTCCATCATTAATATTCAAATACATAGTTCTTCAGTTTTTAACAATTAGGGTATCCATCTAAGTCCTCAGGCTAGGCAGTGCATAGGCGATTTTTGGTCACTATGTCCATGGGCCACAGTTCCCGCTTTCCATCAGGTGGGCTGAGAGCTCAATTGTCTACCTTCGTCACATAAAAAATGCAGCTTCATGCAAGCCTATATTTCACCATATAGGTGACAATCAATTAACATTAGATGTACCAAAGGAATACCAACAATCATTTTTAGAAAGTGCATTCGAATCGCATAAATAATTAAACTATATATACCTACTCGTAACCTGTGCAAGATTGTAAACCTTATCGAAATTTTAATGACGGTATGTAAGTAGTTTCACTTATCTCCCTCATTTCGCTCGTTAATGGGGCCTATTAAATTAATAACATATTTTATCTTAAATAATATGATAATAATCTCGAGCTGAACAAAAAGGAAAAGGTAGAGATTAACGCTTTAACGGTGAAATTTTCGTTGTTTACAAACATATCATTTTGCTCCCCTGTCAGAGCCGAAGGCTAAAAATTTTACTTAGAAATTTAAGAGATATAATTAAGAATTTTGCAGAGCGCAATAATTTAGGGATCTACTAATGAATGATATCGGGTTCTAAGTAATTAACGCCTGGGGCGGACGGTGATTTTTGTTATGAAATATAAGTAATCGTACTGGTGTTAAGCTTCTGACTCTTCAAATGTTAGCTTTAACAATACTTGGCCAGAGTTGCCGACCCGAGCCTTCCGGCACATCGACTAGCCTCGGTCAGGTGTCATACTTGCCACAGAAAGTCCGACACGGGCCCGGTTTAGCTTCACATCATCAGCCTAACTCAGTCCACTGCTGGACGTAGGCCTCTTCTACTAACTATGCGTATAGACGCATTAAGAGGTAAATGCCCATAATAACCACGCTGGGCATCGGATTGGCGATCGCAGTAATGTGTCCACTATGATGACGCTGCTGCCCATCACCAATCAAATAAAAGATTGGTCAGTGACACTTCAATCCCTTCGTCGACTCTTACGGCTCCCGCGAGAAGAGTTGGGGTGATGACAAATTTATTCTTACTGCCATCACCACACGACAATGGTTTAGCTTATTAGAATAAACTTAATAAAGGAAGATACTTATACAAAAATATAGGTTGCCCTGAATATGCCCGAAGAGCCGCCGTATGGCGCTCGCCAGTCGCCACGCCAGCCTGTCAAGCCTGTAGGTAAGAGTAGCCGTTGAGGCCCTACAATCGCGAGCGTGATACAAATATACACATAATTTTAATGCCAGGGGTGAAGCATTAAAAGTCAGGGATCAAATGCCTTTAATACTGTGTTAGAACAGAGAAGCCTGTAGAGTTGCTTGTTACTGAAATATGAGGTACAATACTAATTTTGAAATGACAGAAACAGGTTTACAAATCATAAGAGCTTAGACCAATTATAGCATAGATACCTAAAAAGTTACTGTACCTATCATCATCATCATCATTGTACCTAATAATTATGAGATTGATGTTTCTGGTTTTAATACATTTCTGCTGTTGCGAAACAGAAATAGACAAGATATTTCATAATTTTGAAGTTTTTAAGCAATTCTTAAGTTCGTGGTTCCTACGAATTTGTAAAATATGTCGCATTTTTTACCAGGACCGTAATTTGCGGTCCGATGACATCAAATCGACGTCCCGTTGCATAAAAGATGTTTTTAAATAATTATATTGTTATTGTTAATCATTAGTCGTCTATCCTTTAGTTATGTACAATTGAGGTAAGCAATTTATTGCGTGTAGAAAAATATACAGGTAGGTGTGATTAAAATGTTAATGAAACTGGCATTATTAACTGGTATTATTTTTATTGGAGAAATTACACTACACGTACACATTTTATTGAAATCAGAATTCCTCTAACTTGAAGTTCATCATCAGTTTTGCTTTAAATCCTATGGTGCGGAAATCTTTATCTTTGATAGTGTGCATAACGCAATAAATATAAAAAACAAATAAAATGTAATGTTTTTATTTAGGTATGCCGTAGATGCGTGTAATTAAACGCATCTGAACTCAATTATACTCGATTCAATGAATGACGATTATTATTCTTTGAATTACTCGTGTATAGCTCGGGAAATATTATTTGACCAACTCTTATCTTACTTACGACCTTTTGTTTTGCATCATTAACAATAGAAAAATGCTAGAGCTGATTGTCTAGTAAGTGTTAACGCAAAACAAAAGGTCGTAAGTAAGATAACAGTCGGTCAATTAATATTTCCCGAACGATACGTAGGTATCTCGAATAAAGTTGCTACATTTGTCATTTCTTTTTCTTCTGTCAAAACTTTGTGAGTTGAAACCTCTCCTTCGGTGTTCTAATATTGATATTACGGTAACATTAATATCAATGAAATGAGTTATTCCACTTTTTATTTAATAAAATGCTATAAACGAGTTGCTATGCAATGAAAAAAAAAATTTATTATGAAAGGGAATCTCCATTATCTTATGTAGGCGCGGGGGCACGCTACGTACGGCTTACCTACCTGTGTTACAGACTGACTTTAATCTCTACTCATATTCGCTAATTACGTATGTTTCCTTACCCGTGAAATACTAGAAGGCGACTTGTCTCTCTTTTGCTTACCTCTACTAGGAAAGTACTTACATATGTACTACTCTTTATAATGTATAGGTATATTAGGTACTTATCTACATAATTAGGATATTAGCTAAATAACAGGAATTATTTGTAACTTCCCTGCAAATAATATGTTATATACCAATAATATCATCATTTCTGTAGGCACGAAAGTGTGTGTTGGCAATCATATGTATGGCTTGGTAAAGTGTATGTTAGTGACGTAAGTAAAAAAACACATAGAAATACTGTGTGAAGGTGAAAGCATGTGGTGGCACATCCATACGTTCCGACTAAACTACTTGATAATTAGGGCCTAAAGCCATTTTGAATACAAACTTCTTTTATTTTGCATTTTAGCATAGAGACGTTTTTCTGAAATTAGAATACTCGGAAAATTAATTGCTTTATTTTGAATAGTGCCATAAAATATTGCAAAAATGAATACTTACTGATAATTCAGACTCAATGTGCGCACATATTACACATTCATCAATAGGTTAGGGTCTGAACCGTCACCCTTTTAATTTAGGTTTGGACGAGGGGTCATTAAACAATAAGTGTTGATTAAAAGCCCCCATGCGCGGGCGGCGGGCGATGGGCGCGAATAACTGCTTCCTGTAGTGAAGCCATTATTTTATCACCGATGATTGGCACGAGTCCCGACTCCACTCGAGCTGTCTCGACCCGCACCATCGGTACCACCGCTTCGCATAGCAATGTAAAAATTGCAGAACCTTCTCAAATCTTCCGTAATTTACGACATTAACATGACACAATTCTCATGTACATTTCGATTGAGAGTATTATCTTTGTTATTAATGAAATTTTAAATATATCCGTCCTGGGCATTCTGGCTAAGACGGTTAGAACTGGGCTACAATATTTCTGATTTAATCTTGAAATATCCACGCGCTTAACTGGTATAATTAAATATCTAAATACGAACCTATTCAAACAAAGCAATAAACCCTACGCGAATTACGCGTCTGTACGTAGGTACCTATGCGCGTTTATACATTAATCGATATCTTGATAAACTGCCGTGCTCGACTCGTACGGACTAGGAGATAATTACTCCAGATTGAGATATGGGGAGCAATGAACAGGGACCTCATTACGATGGGGGTTTCAGTTTCATTCTTACTTCTATTATCCCTCACAACATTGTTCACGTTCAGACGCTTTACTCTCACCGTAGTTGGCTTAAAGGGGTCGATGACGAGTTATTCCTTATTATCTAAAATGTATTCCTACCGAGATTATCTGGGAAATCCCTTTATGGAAATTGTATACCAATCGTTAAAAAGAGAAGCGTCCTGTTAACAGATTTTAAATCATTGCCGTCTCTGGTCGCCATTGTAACGTCAGGTTAGTTCAGATGCGGTCGATCCAGTCGAACAAAATGATCTTCGTTGGATCGGATCGCGCGTTCCACACCTCGCGGATCAATAGATCTCATTCACATAATAATAAGGAGTTATAGATCAGGTGCGCGAGCTGTCAGGGGCTGGCCAGCGCCGCTGACGCGCACTGACGCGCGCAGCCTCGGCGCGCGCGCTGCTTTGTGCTCGCATTTGAGTATGGAAATGGATATTTATTTCACGTGTCTGCCGGCCGGCGCAGCCGTCTACGGTGATCGCCGAAGATGATAACGCTTCGATTTATATATTTCACTCGATGATCGGTAGCTGCTACTTGGCTCGCCATACAACTGCCAGAGACGAGCGTGTTCGCTTATACAGGGCGTTAGCAGCATCCATCTCTACGGACTATTATCTGCAATGGAAGCTTCTCTGTTCTTCAACAAGTTATTATCACTGCAATTTAGCGACTAAAATGTAAAAAAAAGGATTTCGTTGATCTCTTATGATACGGCAAATACATTTGTGATTTAGCTGGGCATATAGGTATTATAACTTATCCTAAGATTTCTTTATGCTTGAACTTTATATTAATACCCGATAAAGATTTAAATAAAAAAATAATAATATATAGGTACTACTCTTACTTATATTTATTTATTTAATCTTTATTGCACAAAATAATAATCATACAAAAGGCGGACTTAATGCTATGAAGCATTGTCTATCAGTGAACCATCGGGCAAAACAGAGAAACTGTGAGTGGTGCAAGAGAAGCAAATAAACAATGAATAAAATAATAACAGATACATTACTGAATATACTGTTACATAGATAATAATCAGTGGTCGGATATCCCGGTGCAACAAGGGGTGAATGACCTCAAACATTAGACTAATATGGATATACCACGGGATTCCACAAAATTACATCTGGTAAAGTTTAGTAATATTTTGTAACGCAAAATAAGTGCATGTACATACAAGCGTTTATTATTATGCGATTTCGACAATTATTTTAAAAGATAGGTTATAAATTTTGTTTAATATTGACCTTAGTACCAAATAGCCTTTTGTTATCAATATTCTTAAATAAAAGAGTTTAGCTTTAAAAATAGAAGCTTTTTACTAAGGCACAATAGGTTCCACTTCTAGAAATTGCGAACGTAAAAAAACAGAAATATCATATAATCAGGATCAGAATCAATGATCAGGATTAAAACAATATCCATACCCAGCCTAAATTAAACATTTTAGGTGAGGTCTCCCGCAGATACCTCAAAATTTTATTATTTTAAAGTTAAAGAAAAATTGTATCCAATAACCACTGAATGGTACATGGTCTTCCTGAGGTCATCAATTACTAAGTTAGAAAAAATATACCTGGTTACGGATTAAACATCCTCGTGTATGTAACATAAAATCAAACATTTTTAAGCATGAAGACTTGACACACCTATGCAGACACATTAGAGTAAATATATGTATTTTATGAAAAAATTATGGCTAGTAAGCCAAGTAAAGCAAGTAAAGGTTCTATAAAGTTAAAATAGCATGTAATTATTTTCTCTAGGTTCTCTATTTTCAATCGATTCCTTTTCACATCTAAAATCCATTTGTACGCCGAAAAAGTCCTTTCCACTTCTACGGATCAGTCCGTCAGTGGAGCAAATTTGTAAAGAGACACTTCATCAGGTGCGGTATTATTTGAAATTTGGTCTGCGTATTCTCTAATGTCATCCAAATCTGGATTTCGTGCCATTACTGCTTCTAATTTAATCTGTGTAGCCATATTCAATACTTTTGTAAGGGGGCGTTTTCACAAACCGTTGTTCAAAACACTTTTTTTTATTTCGGACAAGTTTGGGATTGTTCGACTTAGGATCACGAGCTCTTTCAATCCTACTAGGAGAAAAAAAGTGTCCAAAAATGTTTTTTTTTCCATTACGCTATCGTTTTTATAGACTTTGTATGGCGATAGCGTAATGGAAGAAATTAAAAATGTATGAAAATTGTGGGACAGTTTTTTTCACCTATCAGAATTAAAAGAGCTCGTGATCCTGAGTCGAACAAGCCCAAACTTATCCGAATTAAAAAAAAGTGTTTTGAACAACGGTTTGTGAAAACGCCCAAAGATTTCGTTTATGTTCGCAATTTGAGCTGCCTTTGTAAGTATACCTATCAGATCTATATATTTTTTTTCAAACTAAACCCGGGAATTTAGGTCATATCCATATTAACTTTTCTACTTGGTATCCCCTGGTGTTGCACCGGGATATCCGACCACTGATAATAATATATACATTAATGTACAGTCAAAGACAAAATAAGGTTTACACAATAATGTTCAAAAATATGTCCCAGTGCACTTTAATTCTGTGTAATAAGAACGTCGTAACATATTTATGAGCGGATTCTTTCGCTACTTATTTTTGCACTTGACTGTATATACATATATAAATAACTATGCAGAACATATCTATACATATAGAAAACACTAAAGATTAGTTCCGTCAGCAAAGTATTCACATACATATCTTTTAAAGACGAACTTGTTGGGGCTTTCCCTGATTTTATTAGCTGCTTGGACAGACAATGAGTTGGCCATGAAGCTGATTTAAGCTATGTTATGTCTTACATTTATATTACTTACAGCCATTGGCACTTTTACAAAATCAAACTATGCTAAATTAGCCAGCAAATTTTATTCTACTCATGACTTCGACTTACCTCGTCTATACGCATTAATTGTTGATATAACATGTATTTAGGACAGGCACGATGCGTTGTCATCAACCTGTAAATAGCATGCAAACGAAACGATTGCCATAAATTGCGTGATTCGTCGCTCCGCCTTGTCACACTTTAAAAGAATTGCTTCTGCCTTGTCATACTCTAAAAGGCGCATCGCTCAACATATTATTAACATTAAACATGCTTGCGTACAATCATAACTGATTTCAGATAACACCATTTATTGACAACCCTTTGTTTACTCTAAGATACTGGTATGGCGCTGGCAATTAAGTTACTGTTAAGTAGAATATTAATCTGCAAAGTAGGTACCTACATACTTATTACTGGAACTACGTCAAAGATTTACAGAATCTCAATTTATTTATCTGTTTCTTTTCCAGTTACTTCATTGCTTTTATTTTTATTTAAAAACGTGGCTGCGGCAACAGATTTAAAATTTATAACGTGGCTATGTCACGTCTCAGGTTAATTAGGTGTGGCGCGGGAGCCGGCTCGGGCCCGGCTACTCGTCTTCGCTACTCTCGCAGATTCTTTATTCCCTCCTGCTTTCTGTTAACGCAATCGAAAGAGACAAAACGAGAAACTCGTTGAAAAAAGTTTGGTAGTAACACTACAGCGCGGAGACTTCGCCAAGGCATGCGCGAGCGCAACCTATTTATTATTTGCGCTATACTATTCTGAATAACTAAACAAACCTCTTCGCCTCGTTCAATAAACATTTTGCACTATTAAATGTTCAGATAAGGACGGTAATATTTTACTGAACTGGTGTAATGCTTTTGAATAAAGTCCCGAATGAAACAACAAAATAAGTTTACTACTTGTGGTATTTGGTCTGTATTTATTAATTAGGTAGGTTGATACTTAGTAAGTAGCTATTTAGGTAGAGTTAATGGTATGTTAGTGTTATAGAGGTAGTGTTTAAGTAGCTTAAACCGATAAATATCAGCATAACGTGTAAGATAGCCCTGCTATTGCAACCTTATTATTGCAAAGAAGTTTAGTAAATTATTATCTCTTGGAATGATTGGCTTGAACAACTACTCGTATACGGGAATCACTTGTGGTCGTAGTTTAAAAAATGAGTTTAGGGGTGATTTTTAAAGTAGTTGCAATAACCAGATAGTTCCAATAACGATCTACTTTACACGTACAGCTAATATCAGACCTGTTGAGCTACGAGTAACTCTTACGCGTATTGGTAACATAAACTTATTAGGTACAGCCTACAGATAAATAAGTCATATACTCGTATATTGCGTAAAAAAAAAGCTTTAGTAGCATGTAAAAAATCAAAAAATTAATAGCCTCAGATTACAAGAGAGTCAACGCCGGTGATAGCGGGCGTACATTATGAAAGGTTAATAAAACACGCGGCGTCGGAGGCAGACGCATATTTTCTACATTAATTGGAATATTGCGATAAGTTCCAAAGAGGCGGTTCTTCATCATTAAGATAATATGCAAATATTTGAAGGAAAAGCCGCAATAAATTCTCGAGTTAAGGCACAGGATCAAGTTGATTGATTAAGAGATGATAACGTTTACAAAATGTGCAGTAATGAGTATCTCAGAGCTCGTCTTCACACTGCAAATATTTTCTACCTGTATAATATCGGTAGGTATCTAATTTTAAATGCGTATTATAGTTTTCACAACAGGTCAGTAGGTAGGTATTTTACCGTAACCACGTTTACATGTCACCACACTTATGTGCCAAAGAATCGTAGTAAAACCAACCAGTACACGTTTGTACTTACGAATAGGTAATTTGCAATCCTTAGAACTTGCTTTAATTTATCGCAATTGGTTGTGAATTCCCAATATTGTAACGTGCTTTAAACGACGAGGCTCGTTTCAAATGCAGACGATATTTTATGAATAGTGTAAGTAATTTCCCTGGAAGCCAGCTTCCACGTTAGCACGTTGCAGCACAATGCGGCAGAAGCACGCGTGACCCCTGCGCCCGCGCCGCTGCGATATTTACATCTCACTCCGCTTAACTAAGTCTATTCACACACAGCCTAATCGCCTTTATAATTTTAAAATAAAATGGATGGAGTTTCGCGAAATCCAACCTTTGATAAATGAGTTTTATTTTCGACTGCCTATTTTATCATATGATTTCATATTGATGAACCAGTACGCATCGATTTTTTATATGCAGATTGGTGGTCTCAAGTTATTACACAGGAGACAGCAGGTACAGTAGCAAAAGGGTCCATGTGGTAAATGGTCCTAGATAAAAAAATACACTGTACCAAAGATTTATGCATTAGCAAAACGTGGGTAGATATGTAATAATTAAGATTTAGTTGCTTTATTATATTGTTTCTTATTTACAACCACAGATAACCCCGTAGGTTTATGGTGGTCCCAGTATGCAAGTGCGAAAGTGAAGCGTAGCACGATAAACGATAAACGTGTGACCATCATAAGTCACCTGGGGTGCGATTTTTGAATTTCACCAGTGACTTACTCTCACCGAAAACGAGTGATTTCCCATGAGTTCGTATTTTTTAAATGTCACCGGTGACTAAAATTGTCATACCTATGATATCGCTTTTAGGGCCTGCTCCCGGTTCTCTCAGTACCGGGAATTTCCCGGTACTCCCGGTACCGAGAGAACCGGTACTGAAAATAATGTCCCGGTTCTTTCCCGGTACTATGTTAAATAAACAAGATGCGTGTTTTTTTAGAGCTGTGTAGTGTATTAACGAATATAGAGATTATGTTTTTAACTCTTATGTAGCTGTGATCGTGTAAAGCACACGAGTGCTTTTGTGTATATAATTTTTTTTATATTTAATGTAAAACATTTATACATAACACAATTAATATATAAAATGGAAAAAATCTATAGGTATATTATACCTCTGTAGTCCTATCCACAAAAAAGCTCTATTTAAATTATGACATGTATGATGATGACAGATGTATGGACTAGAAATCTCTGTACCTTCTATGCCTGTCCACAAAAAAAACTATCTTTGAAGTATGACATTTTGATGTTGACTAATATATACCAATATTAATAATATCAAATTTGATTGTTTATTTATAGGGGTAATATTATTTCTTGTTCAGATCAACAGATCAGCAAAGCAAACATGTTTTGCAAGAAATTAGTAACTCTGGCACATTTTATGGATTTAAATATTATTCTAAATGCAAATACGATCGTTTTGTTTTTTGAAACGTACAATGAGGGTTTTCGATAATTTTTCTGCCACCAGGCGGCGCTTCGTACGCACCTGGTCTCGACAGCTGTCAGATTCATACTATTCATAGGCACCTGGGCCTAAAATATTGAAATTCTATTTTATTTGGAAGAGAATTGATTTTGTAATGGATTACGACTCATACATGGTCGTCGAACTGAAGATTGAACTCTAAAACAGGCGCTCAAAGTCACTGGTATTCAAAATAATTACTATAACTTTGTTAATTTCATGAGAATTGACTTGGAACTATTTTATTTATTTATTTTAGGTAACAATATGACTAAAGTAATGGTTTTCAGAATAAATAAACCTATAAATATGTTGAAAATTAAATGCGCGTATTTATTTTGACAGTTCGTTATACGGTCGGCTCAGTGCTGCCATCTCACCTCCCCATAGCGGCAGAAAAAATATCAAAAACCCTCATTGTGCAGTGTAGTTACATTTCAGAATCTAAACTGCCACATTCCGTATTGCGTTTCCTTTGTTTATAAATAATACATACACATTTATTTAATTCAAAACAGCCACATGTACAAATATGACACCTGTGATTGATAGACCCGAATATATTTTTAATTCAAAAAGTTGCATATCAAAATACTTACGGCAGTTTTTTTTTTAGAAAAAATTCAATTTAATAGGACCAATTTTAAAATCTAAACCGCCACATTCCGTATTGTGACTCCTTTTTATATAAAGTAACACAATATTTACATATTTATTTTATTCAAAACAGCCACATATACAAATATGGCAGTTTTCCTTATAACATTCTTAGCATAATCACTAATTCATCACTTCTTTTTTGGATTCATGGCACTTTTTCCCAAAAATGTCATGCGTTTTGGTCAACGGTCGAGTCGCAACTGACTAAATAAATAGTGGTTTAGCACTGAAGTTAGTAATGAAAGCGTGATAGTGCAAAAAGGGTACCTGCATAATTTTAATACTTTCTAACGACAAATCGACAGGTGTCTTAGTGCCACGTAAAACATTAGTGTTTTAATGTCGTTTTTGCAATAAAATATTTTTTCATGGTTTTTTACTTGTTTTCTACTTCTGTCTTTAATGGACGATATACAGGGTGTAAGTCTAATACGGGCGAAGCTCTTAACGGGTGTTAGTTTACGACATAATAAGGACATTCAAATAACTTTTACTTGCAACAAAATTTTCCATACAAAATAATTCGGCGCGCAATGTAGAGCAACATACGCGAGTTAAAGACTCGATGACAGCTAATTTCAAAAGCAGATGACATAACTGCCATATCAACAATAACAAATGTTCGTACCTACATTGCTGCTACGATAATCTTTAAAAAATTCTGTGGGGTCATAATTGAGAGTAAGTTTAAAAAAACCTTGTAATCCATGATTAAACTAATGAATCCCATGCCTGGTTTAATTGATCGCCCGTATTAGACTGTATAGTTTGTGAGTTTTGTGACATTTTCATAAAGGTACAACATTGTCACTTAAGCACAAGGACGCTCTAATTCGTATAAAAATACGAGCAAATTTCGTCCAATGGTACAGTCAAAGACAAAATAAGGGGTATACAAAAACGTTCAAAAATATGCCCCAGTGCACTCTAATTCTGTGTAATAAGAACGTCGTAACATATTTATGAACGGATTCTTTCGATACTTATTTTTGCACTTGACTGTACGCGAATTTGAAAACGCCACATTTAATACTATAAGCGCTGCATTACGGTTTAATTATATTTCTTTGTTCAACAAACAATTTAGTAATAAAGTCAAGTCATACGCCGATGGAAGAACCGGACAGAACCGGGAGTCCCGGTACTGGTACCGCTCGGTACCGGGAAGTGAAAATCTCAGTACCGGCCCCGGTACTGCAGGCCCTAATCGCTTTACGAGTGCCCCCACCCACTCGATTTGAAATCACCCTGCGACTAATTTTGACAGTTGACTTAGTGCCACCTGCCATCTTTCAAAACTTTAATTTTCTTTTCAAATGACATTGACACTCCGTTTTACGTTCGGCCACTTTGACAGAATCTAGGTAGTATGAAAAATAAAAACCGATACTAATGGCTACACTACTACATCTGCACCAAAACGAACGTAACAGGATAATTGTCTGTGACTGACATTGTAAAATTTCTGCATGTTGGTAAAGAACTTGTGAGAATCAAAAATACGGCATTTGGAAAACAGTGACTTCAAATCACAGGTGATAATTTTAATCACCAGTGATCTCAATATCATCTGTGAAATTCAAAAATCGCACTCCTGGCCTGCGTTTACAACATATAGGTACGTCCAGTTAATTCATATTTAAAGTACCTATGCACTCTTTACTATAACAACACCACTATCAACAACACTTACCATACTTAATGATTATTTATGATTAAAATGCTTAAATTGATTATTGATGATTAAACCTGCAGCAAAACACCAGAGCACTGGCTGAAAGTATTCTGTGTTAAATAAAACCAATCTATTGTACGGAAATGTCGGGTGCCGCACGAAACAATCCCACCGTTTACCGTAATATCTGCATACAAAATGTTAGAGACCTACGAATTGCACTGATCGTATGTATTTATACTTTATTTGGTCAGGTAACACATATGCTATTTAAGAATACCGCCTATTGGAATATATATTGTTTCTCGAAGTAATAGCCAGCTTACTAGGCGTAGTACAATAGGAATTATTCATCTAACATTCTAGCATAATGCTCTAGCTTATAAACTTGTAGACTGTACTGAGATGCTAGTTTAAGTAGGCAACTCAAATATTAATGTAATTTGTATTTTTTTATTTGCATATTTTTTAGCTCATTTGCTGGTTACAGAATCTACCGTTGTTAGATTTGTATTTATGTTTCTTTTCAGCACGAAGAGAGTTGAGCAAGGGAAAAACTCAAATCTCTGATCTCTCAGATCTCTGTATAGTATAAGTTAAGATGTGAAATCGAATTGGAGATCAAAAATGTAAACAAATGGGATACCACCACAAAAAAATAATCACGAGAGGTGGGTAATCTAAAATTATTAAAATACTTATAAAAAATGCGTATTTACAGTCACTGACGGTACATACAAGTTTTTATTACTTTACATTTTTTTAATATCAAACATTAAGCGAAATATATAATTTTATTAATGATATATTTCGCTACTTATAATAAAATGTAAGGTGTTTAATTTATACTACTGGCAATGATAAGAAATCTTAAACATTTGGTTCGCAGTTATAACAATAACTAGTTTATTCGTAATTTAATACGGTACCTACACTAAGAACCATTTAAGAGGGTTCGCATTTTATAACTATGAACTTCAAAAATCAAAACAAGAGGGTGCACCAAATAACTGTTTTATGAATTCATAAAAACTCCTAAAATTTAGCATTACAAAGTATATTAA
Source organism: Thaumatotibia leucotreta (assembly GCA_025490895.1). Classification (NCBI taxonomy): domain Eukaryota; kingdom Metazoa; phylum Arthropoda; class Insecta; order Lepidoptera; family Tortricidae; genus Thaumatotibia; species Thaumatotibia leucotreta. Next base: position 23,595 of record JALPQI010011242.1, on the reverse strand, counting down.
TACAGATTTTAGTATTTTTACCTACAAATCAATCATTTTCATATTTTAATCGAAATGGATTTGATCGTAACTATAGATGAAGACTGGAATTCGTTCCCCGACTATCCTAAAGATTAAAGTAACACGACATTCGTTTTCAAACATTGATTATGTTGATTATTTACATCATTCTAGCAAATTTTCTAGGTTTTATTTTTGTAATCAGGAACTGTGGACGCTCAGACGTATGTTTTTTATTGTCATATCCAAAAATATGTTAACGATTGTGATACTTTGTGTGTCGAACATACTTTGACTTTCGCGTATCTACATCTACACATAAAACATTGTCTTAGGTTTAGTACCTGTAAGGATAGTTGTAAGTGTAGATATAAATAAAATAAAATAAAAAACAAATCTCAAAATGCGACGTTAATTTACAAAGGTGTTAAAAACTGCATTCTATATAAAACGTTTTATACCCCTGGAATGTCGCTTTAACATTGACTTTGTAATGTCATATCATTGTCATAGATTGTTTACATTTTTGATCTCGAATTCCATTTCAGAGCTTAAGTACGAAGCAATTTGCTAAAAATATAATTCATTTTGTGAAGTAACTTAATAGTGTCTAATAACGTTAATAAGCGTTTGATAAAATATCCCATTATCTACTTTTGAAGAAGCTTGAATCCGCTGGGGTGCATGGGAATCTTCTGCGTTGGATCACCTCTTATCTTCGCGATCGTAGTCAGGCGGTGGCAGTTAAAGGGTTTTGCTCTACTTTTGTTCCTATTTCGTCTGGTGTACCCCAGGGTTCGCATTTAGGACCATTGTTCTTTAACGTTTTCATAAACGATGTATCCTCGATTTTTAAGTCCTCTACCTGTTTACTCTATGCGGATGATAAAAAGATTTTAAAAGTAGTTAAGAACATACATGATTGTCAAGCATTACAGGATGATTTGAACAGATTGTATCATTACTGCCAGGAAAACGGTCTACATTTGAACACAAGTAAATGTAACATTATAACTTTCACCAGAAAGAGGCAGGTTATACACATTGATTATCAATTAAATAACGAAATTATAGAAAGAGTCTCAAATGTCAAGGATTTGGGTATACATTTAGATAGCAAATTAATGTTTTGTAACCATGTGGATAACATAAGTTACAGGGCTTTTCGACTTTTGGGATTCATTTTGAGAACCACTAGAGAATTTAAGGAAGCTGATACTTTACAGATACTGTTTAATCATTTAGTCCGGCCAATTCTCGAGTATGGTTCAACCGCATGGAATCCAAGTTACAAATGTTACATTGACTGCATAGAAAGGATCCAAAATAAACTTATAAAGCATCTAAATTATAGAGCATCTAAATCGAATCCACTGCAAAATAGTAAGCACTTGGTTTCGCTCGAATCCCGACGCACATTAAAGGATCAAACTTTTCTGTATAAGATTTTAAATAATTACATTGACTCGCCTTATTTAGTAAGCAAAATTTATTTTAAAACTCCCCGTTTGAACACACGACACAACAGGCTTTTGTACATTCCCTTTACGCGAAAGAATTATAAATCTAATTCATTCATAAATAAAACGTGCAGGTGTAATAATACTCTTTTCTCCCATATTGATATGTTTAATGTTCCACTAGTTACATTTAAGCGCGAGGTACTTAAAACCTTGAATGGTGAAGTAACTCAGGAAGATTAATTATACTTACCCTTAATCTATATTGTACTTTTTAGTTTTACGCACATTGCCAACAAATGTCTGTTTTTCTTTTGTGTTAAGTTGAATTTGTTTGTTACTCTGCTTTTTAATCATGTATGCGTGTTAAAATCTAGTGGCAACTTCATTGATTTATGTGTTAATAATCAGCGTGATTATGTTTAAGAATAATTGTATCGTTTGTGCCCGAATAAACATTAAAACATTAAAACATTTAACTATAGGTACTATGTACGAAAATCTAAACCTCATTTCAGACATTTAATTAGGTAAAATACATTTAGGTTCACTTCCTCGATCAGCAGGCTTAGCACATGATTGGTGCGACAGTATGTCGCCGCGAGATAGATCTCCCGTCCTTCACTAGCTATATTAACAAAAGAGGGACGGATAGACTATCTCGCGGCGAGATACTGTCGCGCCAATCATGTGCTAAGCATACAGGGCTTGCACTTGCAAGGTCAGGCCGCTAACAAAAGTTTAAAAGATTTCATAGGAGTATTAAAATGTATGAATTTAACCCGATACCTAACCCTGTCTTCGTTGCTCGTTTTTTGACTTATGCTCAGCTGGCCTACTACCGCGAAAATCGAAATTCGTAAATTTCGAGGATTTTTCTCCGTCACTCAAACGAAGGCGTTATTAGAGTGAGAGAGACAAATCCTCGAAATTTACGAATTTCGTTTTTCGCGGTAGGGCCGCTGGATTGAGTGTTTTTTGCAATTGTAGTACAATGAATGAAGCTCCAGATTAGCCAAACGGAAAACGTCAAAATGTTGCGTAAAAGACGTTCATCAATATTTTACCAGCGTACCAACAAACAAGAATCCGTTATACCGAACGTAGGTATGGTCGTATTTAGAGAGCAAAGAGGGCGTGTACAGAATTGTGCATGTTAAGTCAATGTCGCTCTCCTGACAATAACAGACGAACGGCAAAATTTGTCATTGGGAAGCACGTAATGTAAATTCTATTATTACGGCCTTTTATTTTTCAATTACGAGCCCCTGGCTTCGGGGCGCCTCGGGGTTAACTTTGCCAGAACCCCGTGATATTTTATTTTTTCTTTTTCTCGCGATGTGTTTTGTTTTGATGGTAACAGATTACTTGGCCAGTTGCTTATGCCTGGATATAACAACATTATTTAAATTTAAATTTTAAGGCTCAGCAATTAACATTATAACAGATAACTATTATGAACCGTGTTGAAATCTAAATAATTATATGGAAGTTAAGAAAAGTTAATAAATAATGTATGATAATAATAATATTGATATTGTTTATTCTAGAGCACACGGGGCCATATAAGTAGGACCCCATAAGATCCTTCCACGCCTTACCTACAATCTGGGCCCACAAATCGTATCGTTCCGTTTCAGCCGTACAGCTCGATGATCGGTCTATAACTGTTGTTGTTCACATTCTTTTGTGAATAATGTAAATTATCATGCAGGTAGATAAGTATATTTCACAAAGGTCGTATATTTTCCAAAGCCTCTAAGAATTTTATAAAATATATAAAGTAACTAATTACCAATTAATGGCTTCCTAATGTCCCCTATTCGGAGTCGAAGAAATGGAATGCATTGCTCTTAGAAATATTCAAAATTAAACAGTTGTGGCTCATCTATTGCGTTCACAGAACCTGTCGCTAGGTCGTGCTATTTTACTGTTACGAGCCAAGTTGCCAAGTCACGACTAGTATATGCTTATGCTTAATCGTTTAGTATGAGCATGGATGACGCGTAGCATGATAAATCACTGTATGAATGTTTTTGATTTGTTGAGTAGGACTTCATTAGGCGACGCGGTCGAGTCACGCGACGGTACGAGTAGCCGCGTCGAGTCCGTGCCGTATCCGTCAGTTACCGGTAACCTGAAGAGTCCCCTCTATTTAACTTCGCTGTGAAATTAAATCATTTCTATTTTATTCGTGCTTGCCAACACGCGATGCTACATGTTATCATAATAGGGAATAGGCACTGTGTTTTATAGGCAACAAATTTTCAACGCGTATTTTCAACCCTCGAAAGAAACTGACATGTTTATAAACAAAACGGATGTTTAGGGAATTCTAGTCATAGCTTCTAACCTCTCTGTATTCATTAACTTCCTCTTTTGTGTACTGTTACTGTTAGTTAATTTTATTAGGTACTGTTAGTTAATTTGATATGTTACATTACCTATTTCACCTGACAAATTATAGTAATAAAGTTAATACCTAACTAATACTTAACTCGTCTAACTTACTCAGTTTGTTCAGTCACAGTATGTCCACCATTTCTTTTCTGACTTGCATGTCAATATTAACAGGTACGTGTACTTAATACATTGAAAACACTATTATGATTCTCTAAATAAGGGGGTTGTTATATCGTGATCGCGCTAAATATACGACGTTACAGGTAATTCTCCACGAACAGCATTTCTGATTATTACAGTTGGTGTAAGCAATTTAGGTGATCCCTAATCTTATTAAATATGAGGCTTTTACTACAATGACGTTACAATAACGCGTCATACTGGTTGTGTAATAGAAATGTGCAACGTTGCATCATATAGGTACATTAGGTAGGTAAATAAGCATTTACTATCGGCGCGCCTGTTCTGCCTATACATTTCAAACTTATTTCTGTTGCCCATTTTAGTTAAAATATAATTTTATCATGTAGGTACCTACAAATTATATTTGTATTACTAAATAATTATTAGTAGCAATAATAACATAGCTCAAGCTCACCTTAAGCCACTGGTGGTTTCTTCAGAAATAGGGGTAATCATTGGGGAGTTCAGGGGCACATTATAGCACAGATTACGAATACTTAAAATAGCTTAAACAAAAACATGTCATGCAATATTAATTTTGTTCACGTACTTATAAGGATAGTTAGATAAGTGTAGGTATACGATCCCGGCCAATATAAGCATATTTGACTGATCTTGCTGCTATCGGTTTCTCGTAATAGGTATTAGATCAGTAGTGATATTTAATTAATTCATATCACGTTTGAATCTAATCGCGGGTAAAACATTTAAAAAATTGGAAAAGACCAACGTTAACGTATGTTATCCGTGTGTATAGTGGCATTTCACAACGGTTCGCTCTGCCACGGTGGATCACGTAGGTATCAACTCTGAAATCCACGTCCAAAACATAAACTATTTACAAACTATTCAATATTCAATACGCGATTGCAAAATACGCCAAATTATTGCATTAGTAGGTAGCGAACAGGGATTCCCGATATTGCGGCGAAGCGATCGTTCGTCGTGCCGCGATATGCGGCTTAAATAATTTAATAATTCGCAATACGGAATTTACCATACAGAGTGTCGTACCGTTCGTCCGATTCGTATTCAATATGAGTATTCGATTCTCATACTACTGTCGCATTGAGCAACATTAAAATACGGTGTTTTCATCGTGTGAAATGTTAGCTTCCGTGGAGCGCGTAAGGTCCTTTTTGAGAGTGCCAAGGCCACATGGCTGGGATCTTTTCAAATTGTATGTGTTGATATGTAGGTGAATAAAGCACGTCTCTGTACATTTCAATATCGGGAACATCCGTGTTATACGGGTGACCTTGCAAATCACAGCCTGCTTTCCAAACGACTTCGCAGAAATGGCGGGCGTCTGTGTGCTACCATCGCGTTGACTGTCCCGCGACGTTGCTCACATTAGAATACGTTATTGCCAATAAGTTAGGTACTTACCTAAACCATTGTGTACAATATTTTGTCATATACTGTATAACTTACATGGATAGTGTAGATATCCAGGTGTCATCCTTTTGCCTAATATTTACATATTATATTTTTTCCAGGCCGTGTGGTGACAGCAGTAAGAATACATTTGCCACTACCCCAACTCTTCCCGCGGGTGTCGTAAGAGTCGACAAAGGGATTGAAGTGTCACTGACCAGCAGCGTCATCATAGTGGACACATTACTGCTATCGCCAATCCGGTTGCCCAGTTTATGGCATTTACCTCCTAAGGGTGCGGCTCCACTGAGGCGGAGAGGAGCGGAGATGTGCAAAATTGAATGAGACCGCATGACAGTGTTTTGAATTTTGAATTTGAAGAATGTAGTTGGTCAATTTTGCACATCTCCGCTCCTCTCCGCCTCAGTGGAGCCGCACCCTAACGCGTCTATAGGCATAGTTAATAGGAGAGGCCTACGTCCAGCAGTGGACTGAGATAGGCTGATGATGTGATGTGGTATTTTTTCTGCGTTTGTCAGTTACCTGGAGGGCTGCTCCAGTAAACTAAATGGGAAAGGAGTTGGCTCTCAGATTTTTGTCAACTAGGCTCTTTGCTAGTCAGAATATCTTTGGATCCATAAGATTTGACTTCATTTTTCTTTCTTCGAGTGGCTTGAATAAATAGCGTTGTATTTTTTTACCTCTTGAAATTCGGTCCACTTCCCGAGCAGCGGTAGCCCTGGACGAAGTCTTTAAAGTGCCGAAGTGAAATGATACCCTGTTTTAAACTAAATAAGATTTTCGGTTTGTATCCTGGATCAATCCAATGATCATCATCATGCGTGGTTAGAACATCTCCCTATTGAGAAGGTCAAATATAAAAGTAATATAGATTTGGGCGCAATCATATCTCGAAAAAAGGAACAAAAGAATGAATCCAACCAACGCACGTTAAAAGCTCAAATATAGCATCATATCTTAATTGCTGTAATAAAGGTACGCTTAACCTAAAAAGCTCATATTTTTTCTATATTGAAAAATGATCTTACAAATACTGTCAATAAGAGATAGTGAAGCAGCCTACGTCCGACAAATAGCTGCATGCGTATACACGGTGATACCGATAGTGGACGCGCCGACTAGCGTGGCGTGGCGGCGGGCCGCGGCGCGCCCGCTGCACCCCTACAACCTTTAATAAATTGTGCACTCCGATACATTTTAGAACAGCAGATTGAGTCAATTATCTTTAAGCTCGCAACGTCACATTTTGGTTCAATTCGGGATTCTAACACATGTCGTATTATGAACTTGTTCTAAGTAGAATTAATGAGACTTTGACAAATGTTAGCCTTAACTTAGTGGTGCGATTCGGTAACATCAGTATTTTATTTGTTTGCTAGAATAAAAATTAGATCCTCGTTTAAACGAGAATCTTTCTCGAACATTTAGTTCAAACACATCAACGCGGCCTGTGAATTTCAAATCGAGCAATTTTCTATTGTGTAAACATTGTTGGGGATATCTAATAAATATGTCATAGTATGTAGCGTACCATACACCTTGAGAATAAATGTTCAAATTGTACCGATACATGCGCGTGAGATGTTTATATTTCGCGGTTCACATACATTTACGCAGCGAGTCTCCTTCGTCAGTTTCATAGTATGGATAGTACGCCGTCACTTTGCCCATGTACAAGCGATGAGACATACATTATTATAATATTAAGTAAAGATATGTTCCTTATATTTTTATCTGAATCTAATGCCGGTTTTTAGAGTTCCGTAGTAAACCGTCCGTCTGTCTGCCCGCAGAATAGGTCACTGGCCGTTAGTACTAGAAAATCTGCAATTTGGTACAGGTATAAATAATAATCACGTCGACAAAATGGCAAAATAAAATATTTCATTTAAAATTATTATTTTTTGCTGTAATCCTGTAGGGTATCGTTGAATAGATTTTTTTAAAGATTAAGGGTCCCCGAAAAAATGTTGTTTTCTTAAGTTAATATTTTCCGAGTAAATAGCTCCAGAATAAAAAAAAATCTCTCTTTAACTTTTGATCCGTGGGTCCAAAAATATGAAAAAATTTAGAATATTGAGCTACTTAGAAGAGAACTTTAAAACAAAACTATTTCGAACATAATCAATCAGCCCCGCCGTTTTAAATAGGTAACTACAAAACCTGAACATGGCCCGACATGCTTTTGGCCGGTTTTTTTAGTTATTGTAAACAGTTTTATTTGCGATTTTCGTTCTAGGCATAGTAATAAAACATGATTAAATCTATTTATTCTGTTTTGTAAGAATTGTGTAAGTAAGCCGTAGGTTTTTGCATTTAATGATAATTTTCCGTTTTTATTGCCCGATACATACGAACAATTATTTATCGTTTCTTAGCACAGCGATATGTATGTACCGTGAATAAAGTTTACAAATTTTAAGCGTGTACGCTAAAATTTATGCTTCGGAGATTTGTTCGCCACAAATAAGGTTGTCAGCGACGCTTATCTATGGGATCGTTAATTAATTAGAGAAATTGAGCGGCCGCGGCCGCGCGCGGGGACTAATAACTCGCAACCCGCCGTATCATAGCTTCAACCGACTTTATTTATTTTTACCACTCACGTAAGCTAACTAGAATTCTACTTATCACAGAAGAGAATAGTGTTATGCAAAAGATAACAATAGAAATCTCATCTATCGATTTGTAGATCGTATTAGTATTTATATTTTATTGATATACTTGTCTCTAATTAAAAAATAAGAAAAAAATATTTTGAAAGTGGGCTTGTAAGGCGCTTTCAGATTTCAATCTTAGTTTAAAAATGTGATTTAGCATAGGTATTAAAACATTTTTAACAGATATGTAGAGGGTTCTCTCCTTGTCAGTACCTATGCTACACTTACGCAGATTATAATAAATTAATACCAACAACTCAAATATTTGTGGCATGATTCAAAACATTGCAATATAATTCTAAAATTAACCAAATTTAGATAAATTGTTACATATTCTGTCATAAGCATTAAGCAGTTAAAATAATACTTAAATCCAAAATAAACACAAATATGAGAAATAGAAAATGCTTGAAATGTAAAGGGTATTCCTACCAAGTAAATAGTTCATATAAATAGTTAAAAAAATCCTTAAACTCTGTAATGGTATCTGGCGTGTATTGAATTCGGGCTCGACTTTATTTCTTAAGGGAATGAAATAGTTGTGAAAATAATTGCTTAATAATAAGTAAGGTCTGAGGTAAGTAGGGGTATTCATTGATAAGTCACATGGCGATTTATAAAATTGAAATATATTATCGCAAATTAGTAAGGAAAGGTGTGTTCCTATTCGATTTATTAAGTTTTAAATACATAACAAAATCTTCAACCTTATTGTCAATACTAGACTATTACGAAAATTAACAAATACTATCATACCAAATAAAACTACTTCTTTAAATTTACACAAAGCAAAAGTACCTAAACACCTTCCTTTTCTGGGAACATAATTCAATATATTTTGCTAAAACCAGGGAAACCCAGAAAAACCCGGCAAAAGCAAGTATTATTTATGCTAAGTAAATAATAATAATTATTACATTACACCGTAACATTAATTACAAATACAACCTCTTGAATGAAAATTCCAAGACAATAATGTATAATATAACACTCAGAAAATTCAATTATATTTAAGGACTCCATACACACAGAAATAAGTCTGTTATATATTAAATTGACATCAACATTAAGTGTCCACAATATGTTAGCCTGTTCTCAGAAATATCAGTAAATAGGGATTCGAACCCCCTATTTGTAAAACAATCCAATATAAGGTTCTTTGGCTAATATCAATTGAACGAGGATCGAACTCGTTTAAATATTATCATGATTAAGATCAGTCATAATCTGATAATTACAATGTTAAATTATACACAGTGGTTATAGAACAACACATAAATGGATCAATAAGATATTACTGATCTACACTGTGACGTACAATCTCCGATCATGACATAAAAGTACAACAATGTCATAATCACTTATTCAAGTCTTAGGTATTTAAATATCGGGAATCGAACCCAACACAATATTATAATTCTATACACAAATATCACACAAGGACAATCAGAACAATCATAAAAAGTATGTCGTGTGTACTCAGTTATTATCATAAAAGTGGTCAATATTAATGTAACCAATTATTTACAAAGTACCTTATAGTACCTATATTATTTAAACCAATTTAATTAATGAAATATGATTTACATATAATATTTAGAATGCACACGACACAATTGGTAATAAAACACTTAGCTGTGAATACTGGATCGGCAACCACTGATTCTAATGTACGATTTAGATAATTAATGTAGTAATATTCAAAAAAAATATCGAAAGAACTCGCGTCACGCTTTCTCCCAGTCTGCAATCGAAGTGCCCTCTCTTAATTTTTAACAAAATTAGGTAAACTTAATTACTATGGCACTTTTTACAAAATATAATCTTAGACTCTAACACAACACCACAAGGATTATCTTCACTTGTCACTCCTCTAGGATTTTTCTATCCACAAACCGCGGGGTGTTTCGTCTTGCTCTCACTTAGACCGTAAGTTATCGTCATCTCTCTCGTCAGTTGGTGCCGCCCTCAACTCCGGAGTTGCTTACAGATGTTTTGCGGGGCTGTAAAAGTAAAAACAACTGAGTAGGATCTACATTGCATAATAGACCCTATGCCAAGGTTGTTGAACAATTATTGGTGTATTTTTATAGTTCTTCCTCTTGGTGCATTCCTCGAAATGTCTTTGTTTGTATTTTCACACACTTAGCAATAAGTATTGGCCATAAATATGTCCAAAGCATTTTGTACAAGAGTGTTGTTTTAGGTTATTTATTATTTGTGCACTTTCATTATCTCTAATTTTAAAAGTCCGTTCTTAAAATTTATTGCGTGCCATTAGTGAAAATATATTGATTCCAACACTTCAGTTAATTTTTTGTAAGATAAGACAAGTATATCTTTATTTAACTTTCATACGTATATATTTAGTAGATGTAATTAGGTTGCCATTACACCCCCCTCTCTGTAGACAGTTAAAATGTACATTTTCACTTTCTACACCAACTAGGGCTATTAAAAAATTAAGTGCTGTTCTTTGAACTAAACAACATAAACAACCAACCCCGTTTTTTCTTATATAACGCTCATTCATTTTAAAATCAGACTTTATGGTACTACTCGAGTCTGCTTGAAGTGGGTAACATCCAAATAACATTTAAGCACTTGGGTCTTTTCTGCGTCAGAAATACTTCAACCTGTGTGTGTCATGTGTTAGTTTTAGAATACTTATTTCACTAGACAAGATAAATACTAAGATTCAAATTAATTTATATAAGATCGATAAATAGCAATGCCAAACTAGAATGCATTATACTCGTATGTTTCTGTTACCACGCTAAATAAATCTTTACTTATTAATCTTAACATAATCATAGTAGTAAATATATTTATGAATAAACCCAATAACTATGATCGTCGTGTTCAATACCAATTGAAAATATGCTGTATTTGTAGTGTAATAAAAATATATATAAACCGTATCTTAGACATTCACTTTGTAATCATTACAGTTACAAGTCTTTATGCAATATTAATCTCATATAATATTCTGTCAATTAATTGGATAATATGAAAACTAAACCTCAAGACACATTAATTCAAATAGGTTTTTATAATAATATCGCAGCAGTCATCACTTTTGATATACACACATTCATCTTCATTCAAAATCACCTTTACTCTGGCCAGAGATTTCACACATCATTTTTACATAATAGTAATTGTTAATTACATGAAATGTATAATTGGTTTGTTTTTTTTATTCCTCATCCATACTTAATTTCAAATTTTACCGATGATGGTAAATATATACATTCATTATCGACTTTCATAACATAGTCAAGAGGTCTTGTTTTCTGTTGTATAAATCTTTAAATATATGCAATAATTGTGGCAGTTATAAAATTTTATTATTATTATTATTTTAATATTTCACGGCAGAAGTTGATACACATTCGCAACAGTACCGATATAATATATCAAGAACTCAAATCGCTAATTTTCTATGAAAACCCTGTTTATGGTCATTTACGTCATTTGTGTTGCGATTTATAAATAATAAAAGGTCCATTATTTTTATCATTTCTAAAATAAATAATATTCATGTAAAATATATAATTCATTGAATTCAAATCCAAAACATTAATGCTATAAAGCACATGTTACTGAACATTATTTTTGTATAAAATAAATATTATGCAGTCATGGCACTGTATTATTTTTGTTAATATTGTACAATGCAGGAAATTGCTGAAAACCTGTAGGTATTTTTATTTCTTCGTTTTTCTGATTATGGTTATTTAATAATAATATCTGTTAAATCACGACAATTTGATTGTAGTCCAATGACCATCAATCTACATAAATTTGAACAAACAAAAACCTTGACCACACGTCGCAGAGTCATTTCCTCATGGAGTAGATATGTGCTGCTATAACCATCGTTCGTCTATTACGAGAGTAATTAATTCTCAAGCTTTACCGCGTCCGGCAAAGATGAGGCGCAAGAACATTCCATCCTAAGCGTAAATGACATTACACATTAGGTTGACTAGGCCGAGCCTGTGTCACAGCAACGCCAAAACTTCTAAAACTGACCACGTTTGCTACCCACGGAGAGTATGTGTCCACATAATTTGGTATAAAAAGTAATGCATTGGTCAAATCCGCAAGGATCGACATGTTTCTTTTTTTTTTTGTAGGGTTGTTGAGTGCATTCAAGCACTAGCACAGGCGTATATTTTCTTTTTGTTTAAGTGATTGGTATAGAGTTGGTGTTATAAGGTACCTTTGGTAATTAACGGTTTTGCAACCGTATGTCATTGAGTGGCCACTCATTTTAAACCCTCGGCATTATAAGTACGGCGGTCACAATGTTCCCTCCGCAAGTCGTATAACATCCGAAGTGTACTGGCAATTAATCAGGCCCTATTATGCGTATGTTGCAGTTTCTTCCCCTCTCTGTAATTACTAATTCGTGTGTAAATCACACTAAGGCAGGTCTTGTATAAACATGCAAGTTGTGTTTGAGATGAAAGTAAAACCCCTGAAATTGCGTCCGTAGAAGCTTTCCCCGGACTGGTTAGATCGCCTCTACATCCGCGTCAAAACTACCAACACACTTCGGAGCTTTCCTGCCTGTGGTCAATTCTAGTTGTTTATCAAATGGTCAGGTACGCTGATCTTGTTAAGGTTTATTTTATTACCAATTACGATACATTATTGTAAGTTCAAATTTTCTAATTAACTCAATTATGTAATAAAATATTGTAGTATGTAGGTTATAGTAACGTAAATAATTTCAAATAAAAACCTCATTTTTTTAATATGTTGGTATTATGAGGTTTATTTTTTTTTTGTATGTATAGTAAATTAAAGTGTACAAACCAATTTATTATGTATGTATTTACGTATTAGGTTTACAACACCAAAAGCTTAAGACCTTTTATTATTCATTTATTGTAATTTTAATTTCAACAATACGATTTACCTTTAATTTCCCATGCCAGAAAAGGTCACTGGGTCAATTAAATATGTATTCATTTATTATGATATTTATATGTCATAATCGCGATAGTATATGTCTCTCGTAATTAAATTTATATTTAGTCAAGATTAAATTGATCGTGTTTAATTATCGTCGAATAAATATTATGATATTTATTTTATTTATTATTTATGTCCACCTATAGCTGAATGATGATGATGATTATTTATGTGAGATTTAAATCAGCCGAAGCTGTAGTTAGCGGCAGATGTACAAAATGTGTTTTATTTAAATTATTAAGCCGTAATTGTTCTCGATAACTGTTTTACTGCTTCTATCGCGGCTCGTAACGTTGTACTTACTGACTTGCATTTTAATCAGTTAAATCGACAATGGTTTACAACAAAATCAAAGGTAAAAGAAACATTTTTTTAAGCCTTAGGAGTTTCTTATCACAACAAGTCTTAACTTGGACTCTTAAGTCCAGAGAAGTTTTATTTTATTATGGATTTATTCATCTTCATGATACTATAGGTATTGGAGTGGCTAATGAGAATCCTTTTAACCTTTTTAGCGCATTTTGGAAGAATTGGAAGATAATCTCAATGCTAATGGAATAATTAGATTACTTTTCTGTTTTTTTTTTTCAATAATTTTGTGAACCTTGATCTAGGGTTTATATCGAGATTGTTTAGTATATATTAGCGCAAAGTTATGTGAGGTGAGAATTGTCTTTCATTTTCATAAATGATTTTCGTATAAATTAATGTTATATTAGGGTATTTTCAAGAAAACTTTTGCTAGATAAATTTAGTGTGCATTAAATATAAAATATGTATGCAAAAAGAAAGTTAATTGTTTGCATAATTAATGCTTTTCATTAGCGACTTGTACTTGAATCGCAAACTATTGTCACATATTCAACAACGTGTTTTTTTCTTTTTTGATAACATGGTATATTTTAAAGTGTATAAATAATGAGTACGTGGGTACAAACATAGAAAAGTGAATATACAAGGACTTAGATAAGGTCACCGCTTGAACTCAATTTTATAATGGTCTAATTTTGCGCCATTGTTTACTGCGTGAATCCATTACTTTACGCATCGATGCCACTAAATATTCATATGAAATATCATTTGCGTCGGCATGCGGCATTTATATTTAAATAATTCAATTACGTAATTAATTTAGAAATACATAGATTGTTGTCTTCTTTTTCGCGAAAAGTAGACTATTAACGTACATACGACGTATTTTGCTTTGTATTTTTTTTTTTTTTAAGAATTTATTGAATCAATAAATGGCAGAATAATATATAATTTGATCCCGTTTTCAAATAAATTTAACGTTTCAATAATACGTCTACAGCGTTTACACCATTGTATTCGTTCCTCATATCAGACACTGATTAACTTAAAGACACTGATTAAAATTAAATAAACTAATTTAAGTTAAAGAAATATTCACAGTTACCTTAGGACGAATAATAAAAGTTAAGATAAACTAATAAGATATTAATTGAGCATTTGGCTGGTCAAGTGGTCACCTAGTACCTACTTACATGTATACAGATACACAATATAATACATAAATCACATAACAATTAAAACAATGTCTTGGAATCCTCATTCAGTAAGTTATAAAATTTTAAATATATGCAACCAACAATTAAAATTTAATTAAAGTTCAATTATATATACCCCTCTCAGACTTTAATAATAGACTTAGGTTTTTGTATAATATCTACCATATAAATAGATATACTTAAATCTTTCCTTTGTTTAAATATCAAAAGAAACTGTGGTCGAATACACACCCCTCTCAGACTTCCGGAATATGCATAAGTTTATAAAATTCACCCGCAAGAATAAGTCAGAATTTCCCTTCGTCATAATTCGAGTAGAATTAACAGTTGTGATCGTCATATTTCATTTTAGGTTTCCTACGTTGTGTTTTATTTTTAGTTTTAAAGTAATCACAGATTCTTTTCTAGTTGTGTTACATCACTCACATCAAAATATATTGGTAACACAAAGTCTAGATCCTGGTCACGGCACCACGTGTAATGGTATCTGGCGTGTATTGAATTCGGGCTCGACTTTATTTCTTAAGGGAATGAAATAGTTGTGAAAATAATTGCTTAATAATAAGTAAGGTCTGAGGTAAGTAGGGGTATTCATTGATAAGTCACATGGCGATTTATAAAATTGAAATATATTATCGCAAATTAGTAAGGAAAGGTGTGTTCCTATTCGATTTATTAAGTTTTAAATACATAACAAAATCTTCAACCTTATTGTCAATACTAGACTATTACGAAAATTAACAAATACTATCATACCAAATAAAACTACTTCTTTAAATTTACACAAAGCAAAAGTACCTAAACACCTTCCTTTTCTGGGAACATAATTCAATATATTTTGCTAAAACCAGGGAAACCCAGAAAAACCCGGCAAAAGCAAGTATTATTTATGCTAAGTAAATAATAATAATTATTACATTACACCGTAACATTAATTACAAATACAACCTCTTGAATGAAAATTCCAAGACAATAATGTATAATATAACACTCAGAAAATTCAATTATATTTAAGGACTCCATACACACAGAAATAAGTCTGTTATATATTAAATTGACATCAACATTAAGTGTCCACAATATGTTAGCCTGTTCTCAGAAATATCAGTAAATAGGGATTCGAACCCCCTATTTGTAAAACAATCCAATATAAGGTTCTTTGGCTAATATCAATTGAACGAGGATCGAACTCGTTTAAATATTATCATGATTAAGATCAGTCATAATCTGATAATTACAATGTTAAATTATACACAGTGGTTATAGAACAACACATAAATGGATCAATAAGATATTACTGATCTACACTGTGACGTACAATCTCCGATCATGACATAAAAGTACAACAATGTCATAATCACTTATTCAAGTCTTAGGTATTTAAATATCGGGAATCGAACCCAACACAATATTATAATTCTATACACAAATATCACACAAGGACAATCAGAACAATCATAAAAAGTATGTCGTGTGTACTCAGTTATTATCATAAAAGTGGTCAATATTAATGTAACCAATTATTTACAAAGTACCTTATAGTACCTATATTATTTAAACCAATTTAATTAATGAAATATGATTTACATATAATATTTAGAATGCACACGACACAAAAAATAATACTTAAATCCAAAATAAACACAAATATGAGAAATAGAAAATGCTTGAAATGTAAAGGGTATTCCTACCAAGTAAATAGTTCATATAAATAGTTAAAAAAATCCTTAAACTCCTAGATTGAGTAGTAAGAATTCGAGAAGAGTAGTGAAATCTCTATAATTATCCCAAGAATCAATTCCAATGTATTAAAACTGGGAGATTAAAATTGTTGTCGTTTCCAATCCGATCAAAAAAATAAATCGATTTTAACTTTCCCACCGATGAATGCAATGTACTTGCCAAACAGGCATAGTAGAAATCTAATATTGGTCGGAGTTCTGAACAACTGTATGTGTAACATATGTGTTATCCATGCCGATTACCTATAACATATTATTATACGAATACTTTCCTATGATCGACAACATCAATTTACCATACATATGGGTAAAAGTCAATGTCATTAATGTTTTAAATTCGTCATGTCCTTAAATATTCAACCGCCAATTGTCGCGTCTGACTGCGATTGGACGGCAATTTTAATAAAACAGCTATTACTAAAATTCGTGATGAAATTCTGAGCGAGTTATTAACGACTCTCTATCCACAATCAACTTTCATTTACGTGAATGTTTTATATCGTTTGAACGATCGCTCCATATTGCTGAATACTCTTCATTCAGTGATATACCATACGCGTGCTACTGACAAGGTGTGACAGGCTGTTAACAAGTCCTTATCTCTACAATCAACTACGATGAAAATGTTAATTATGTTGTTTTATGCACGTTGTGTAATCACATATTTAACGGCTACTTTTGTTCCAACACCCGCGTTATAAAATGTAAATGTTTAAATGTATCGGCAATGCTATGTGATTTAATTGTTGACAATCCGATCACTTGGCATAGACGTAAACACGAGCAAGCATGCCGTCACAGAGACAACAAAACGGGCCAATAAAATAGCAGAGCATAGACAAAACGCTACAATAACATCAGAACGGGAACGAATCGCCAGTTTACGACATGAGCGCAACGACCGACTGCTCTACAAATGAATAAGCCATCTGCTCTAATGGCTACAATTAAACATGTTCGTCCGAGCTTCGATCTAAGCTCATTGCTCGACATTCTCCTTTAAGAGTCATCGATATGTACTATTATAGAAAAATTATATTTAAATAGATCATGTTCACAAAAAAATTATCAATGTGACATTCAAAGTGAGTTGTAAATACATATTACTCATAATTAATAAAATTATAATTCATAAGCTTACATACACAGTATCCTAACTTTTACAGTAGCTCAAAATCATCCTATTATCGACCAAAGCACCTTTCCTGTGAGTATTGAAATCCGCATAAACAGCCTCCCTTGCTTTTTTATATCCCTATTGTTAAACCATAGAATACATGTTTGCAAGCTGTTAAACACAGGAAAGATGATTTTTAATCAAATCAAACTCTATGACTATTAAGGAACTCTATGGTATTACCTGAGTAGTTTTAAACTGGGTACTTTTGTAGAAATAATCGTTTGTAAGCCATCGTTTTATGTAAGTTATTTTTCCAAAGGAGTCTCTGTTAAGATAAGCATTTACGTAAAATTTGTCCGCATGGATTGGTCCCTACTGTAATAAAAATAAGTAGTAAAGAATTTAACAAGTACTTACCAGGGGCGTATGTTTTGTTATATTTTACAATCGTATCTATGATATCAATTTGTAGTATATCTGGATCCTTGAAATATACGTGTAAGTGACTGAAATGCAATAAGAGTACTATCATACTTATACCTTTAAAATATTAAAACGAGGTTACTGCATTTACTTCGAAAGTGACAAATAGCGAAACCATGTGTAAGACGAGTTTTCTGTCTAGACAATGAGAGTTAACACGTTCGACGCCGGTAACACAGCGTCTCTGTTCAACAAAATCTGACTCCTATGCCAGTGACATACATACGTGATCAAAAGTAATCTTATCATTTACGCCACTAGATTAAATCAAATGTTTTCTCCAATACCAGTGGCATAGAAATACGAACGTTTCTAACACAAGTGCTGTGTCGCCGACATAGGAGTCTTTTCGGTCACACATGCGTGTCACTGGCATAGGATTTCGATCGTAGGCGAATGTGTTAAGCTATATAGAAGCGGTTTATACCCAATATACCCATCGATCTAACCTCGCAGCGTAGCGCATGCAGCAGAGATGTGCTACGCTGCGTAGATGTGATTGGTAATAGCTATGTAGCTAAGCTAGCTAAGTATGTACTTAGCTTGGCTCGATTGGAGATTCCGCTATCCGCTTATGAGTAGGGGTCAGAATTATGGGTTCAAAACTTTAACAAAACTTCAAAATGGACATATGGGAACACTTTAGCCTAGAAAAATGCGAATATTATTGAAAAATCTGTATCCAATTTTATTACTTATCTCGAAATTTTTAACTTACAATGATTGAGTGAGTAGATATATTTATTTCAAAGATGTGTGTGCTCTTTCATGTCCACTTGACAAGTTTTGTTAAAGTTTTGTACCCATAATTCCGACCCCTACTTATGAGACATTACATGGTCCGTGTCAATGGTTTGACCTATTATGCATTATTCTAACTATCAACGGAGGTAAATTGTTTTTACCTGGCTTCCGTATCTATCTGATGCTGAATCAATTAGTAGTAGATGAATACGAGTAGTGGTGACTTTAATACTGGATGGAGATAATCTATAGGTAACTAGCATTATATAATCATTAAATTAACTTTGTCTGATACCTGTCCACCCAAATCGAATTTTTCACAGTCGAGCCAGAGGACAAACAATTAATGCTATAGAATACATAGGTAGTAATTCTAGTACTAATTACCGTTTTACACATCGAATCGAGTGACACAAGTATTTCCCTTGTCTTGTTTTCCACAGGCCGCCGGTATCTGAACTAGACACATTTATATTCAAAGCCAAGTTCCAATACAAGTAAGTATCCGTTTCAAATCAAGCACACGACTAAGTCGCAAAAACGTTAAATGCGAGGGTAATTTCTCATCTTGTTATCATATGCCGTTAGCATCGCGGTACCTGTATCTAAGATAAAGTTCCATAAAGGTTTTTTGTCAGGCTTCAAGTTGCTCGCTATAGGGCCCCTGCAGAACGGATGCTGGTTTTTTATACCCGCTGACCGCAGACGACCATGTAAAGCATTCATATATGGCGAACTGTCATAATTAAAGATAATAATGAAGCTCCCTCCATGTTTTATTCCGATACCGAGAAATATAATAACTTATCTCGATTTGACAGCCGCTGTCATGTCAGCAATGATTTCTGCCCTACCTATTTCCATACAAAGGCCGAAATATTAATCGTAACGGGAAGTTTTTATTTTAATAATGTATGAATGAATATGTTTAGGTACCTACTTTGTTGTAAGTACAAACATTTTAAGCAGCAACACATAACTATTTTGGTTTTGTTATTATTTTGGGTTCAATGCGAAAGTTTTGACTAAAAGTCTTATATTAGTATTATTCAGTTCTAACCAAAAGTCTGATAGTATCTAAATATATAAAAGGTACAAGTGTAGTGATAAAAAAAAAGATGAACATTATTGCTTTGCTCTTCCGCCATACACTCGGAAGAGCAAAGCAATATTGTTCATCTTTTAATATGGGTATCGCGGAAGAGCAAAGCAATATTGTTCGTCTTTTAATATGGACTTCCGCGAAGTAACGCCTGATTCAATTAATTACTTAAATGTAGTGATGTTTTTGTTCTCCAATTGTAGCTCTTACAAGTAAAAAAAAAAACAGGTAAAAGCATGATGAGCCATGTTCAATTTAAGGTTCAGTAGTTATACTAGTTATTTAAAAAGGGCTTGGCCGATTTTCTTTGTTTTGTATGACTAATGTTTTTTTTTCATATTTTTCGGACCCACGGGTCAAAAGTTGGAGGGACACACACCATTTTTTGGAGCGGTTATCTCGAAAATATATAAAACATCTAGGTACTCAACGATTCCTCACACAATACAATTTCAGCAAAATAAATAAATCATCGTCACTTTACGTGTAGGGAAGGTAACCGTTTTTTTTTAAATACCACTTATTTGTAACTTTCTAGTGCTAGTGTTAACGGCCACTGAGCTATGCTTCGGACAGACAGACCCAGTTTACTACCGAACCCTAAAAAAACGAAGGTAGCTTCCATGTCAATCAATTATTCGATTTCAAAATAGAATATAAAGTTCTTTTGTTAATATAAAATAGTCACTTTGAAATTTGAAATAATAAATGAACATAAATAGAAGGAATTACGTGTTTCGTACTCGAAAATGCGAAGTTAACCAGTCTAGATTTAACCCTTTAACGGGCAAGACTCAAAAAAATTGTGGGTCAAGCCTCAAATACAAAAAGATTGTGCTCTATAAAGGTGCCCTATAATAAGGGGTTAAAAAAAGGAGTGCTTTAACTTTCAACTATAGAATCTTTAAACACGGGGATGACATCTGAATGTGAACTGGGTTAATATTATCGAATGTCGCCAGACGTGGAGCCTTCGCTTCTTGACCCGTAATTGCCGTAAGTATTTTATTGCACTATCTCAGAAGTTTTATGTCATTCAATCGACGATTCTTAATTGAATAAGCGGCAAGAAGTTTACTACCATCATACATTTTACTCGTCCTAGTTAAAGATTCTTTGATGTGTCTTTATTTCATTATTTATACCAGTACCTTCATCGCGGGGACACTTACTCGCGTAAATCATGCCAGACGTAAAGTTTACGGCAGCTGACGATTGCAATGACAATTACAGGTAACTCGTTAACAAAACGTCAATTTTACTATCACTAGTAGTACTATTTTAAGTACCTACCCATTAACTGTCATACCTACTGTTCATAGGTACGAAGGTACTGTGTGAATAACAATTATTTTCATAGCTATACGTATAACAATTATGTTTTTATTATAATTGTAGGTACCTAATGTATTGAATCTATGCTTTTTATTAAGCCAATTGTTTCAATAAATACTTATGTGGGTCCTACGGAATGTTTAATTAATATAACTAATATTACCTATTTACTAGCAGGCATAATTCTGGAAAACAAAAACTGCTTATATGGGCCGCATAGTAGGTAATTAACATAAGTATTAACCTGCAACCGTAGATGTGACAAATTAATGTGATCAATATGCGAATGAGGGACTGGTTGTATCCCGATTTGGAATAATTCTTTTCAAGTATTTATCCCGATACAACAACGGTAGCGCACCGCATTTCTGGATGCTTCAGAGAATCAACCTTAGGTATGTTAATCGATAATTTACTGAGCATCAGTCGTTACACATGTATTTACAACTAATTAAGTAGCTTTTTTGGAACCAAATGTGAACTTTGTTTAACAATGTAACTATGTATAAATTTCATCCACCATCGCTAAGCTTTACTCTAACCGAACGCCGCTCATATTGAATTGAAATAAAAAACAGGCAGGAGCATGTCGGGTACAGTAAGTAGCCTTACCATGACTTTACAAGTATCGGTTACGTAAACGTTCATTCAGACCGAACGAGCATTTGCTATTTTATCCCCCACTCTACGAAATCAACGAATCACGTTTTGTGTAACGATCGAATTTCGTAGAGTAGGGGGTTAGAATAACGAATTCTCGTTTGGTCTGAATGCACCTTTAGGTTTTACTCGATACATAAAGCATTCTATCACGCTCGCACTCATCCATTAAAGCGATCGCGAAGTCCTGCTTTACATATGGAGTAAAACTCATTTCAACTCGGTTCAACCGTTGCTCATTTGTCACAATATTTGAATTCTTTACGAGTAATTGGCCAAGCGAGTGTCGGACCACGCACAAGAAAGCTTTCTATACCTATTGTAAAGCCAACGATATGTAACTGGTGTAATATCGTCAATGAAGACACATGTTAAGTATTCTAAAAATCTCGTTTGTATAGAAAACTTTTGTTAATAGGTATGGCAGTTTTTCCTAGATGCACCACTATGCCCTTAAATTATTTTCTTCTTTCAAAGTACGAAGTACAAAATGGAATAGTTTTGGGAAAACACAGTTAATAAAATCTGGGTATTTTTCTTATGCATTATTTACAATAAAAAAAGATTTGGCTGTTAGTACTTATATTTTTAATGTTATAAATTTAGGGTTAGGATTTTGGTGGCATTTATTGAACATAGAGCAGTGGAGTCGATGTTACAAACATTTTTAACTTAAATAAATGATTAATTTATAAAATAACGAAATAGTGTTAATTTAAAGCTGGATTTATCAAGGAATTTAAATAAATAACATGAATTTTATTTTAGAGGAACTAGAAATATATTAAATTTTAATTAAAATTATTGGTATATGAAAACATTATTTTTTTTAATTTTTAAGGTTTTAGTTCTCTCGAAGACCGTAAATATTACATAATAATCATAAGCTATGTTACAAAGAACGATTGAACTTCAATTCACAGAGGTAGTCAATTATTAAAGATGAAATTATTTAATACTTATAATTGGCGAAACCCTGTTTAAAAGAATATATTTATTTATTATTTTTGATGAATTAATTATTCAATCAATCATAAAAAAATTAAAAAACGACTCCACTGTTCTCTGTCCACCTAATGCCACCAAAATTCCTAACCCTTTATAATGTATGTAACTTAATATTATAATTATGTATATTTTATATTTGTTACCTTTTTTTTTTCTTTTTTGATTTTTACACGTACCTATATCCCGCACCACAGTTTTTTTTTCTGTTTGGCCTGATGGTTGACTGCTAGAGAATGCCATCTGGCATTAAGTCCGCCCTTTGTACTATTTTATTTGTGCAATAAAGGTTAAATAAATAAATAAAATGTATGGATAAATGGATAATAAATAGATGAGGTGGAAAAATACTGAGATTGACACTTTGACACCAGCACAGACCAGCCTGCCTCTTTCCCATCCCTTCTCTCCGTTCACGACCCAACTGCCCTCGCAAATCCCGGTACTACAACTCTAATTCAAAATTTCTCGCAAACCTGCCCACCATTTTTAGGGTTCCGTAGCCAAAATGGCATAAACGGAACCCTTATAGTTTCGCCATGTTCGCCTCTCCGTCAGTCCGTCTGTCCACAGCATAGCTCAGTGGCCATTAGTACTAGAAACTTACAATTTGGTACAAGTATAGGTACATATTGATCATGCCAACAAAGCGTACGTACCTCCCCAACTGGTGAAGTGGGGATGATTTTTTTTTATTTGTTGTAATCCTATAGTGTGGGGTATCATTGAATAGATCTCTTAAAAGGAATAAGGGTCTTAAAATAAAGTATTCTTCTAAAGTCAAT
>JALPQI010011241.1:0-31902 GCA_025490895.1 Thaumatotibia leucotreta | reverse complement strand
TTTTTTTTACACTTTTTGAATACTTTTTAACATTTTCAGTACTTTTTATCATAACAACAATCTGTTAAAATTATTTATTTAAATTTTTTTTTTTGGGACAGGTTATTTCGTCTAGTCTATTCCCATTTTTTGATTGCCAGGCAAAAGGTGTGGTAATATTAAAACACATGTGGTAGCATTGCAATCAAAAAGAAGTTGTATGACGAGTTACGTCGAAAAACTTATTTCGAAAAAAAGGTTGATTATCTCTGAAACCAAGCCGAATCCAGGATATTTTACATAACATTAAAGACTCTAAATATGGTCAGGAATTGAACATTAAAATCTTTTGGAATGCTCGCGAGCATCCTGTATGTGCTATACCTACTTAAACAAACGTGTTTATTTCTTTATTGTCCATCTTCTTGCTTTCTTATCTCATGACACAGTGATCCCAGAGGAAACATGCGTATATCTTTTTTGTAGAGAATTTTATGTAGATTACTTCTGTACTAGAACATTTTTTGCTATAAGCCACGGTTTACGAGTTATTTACGAAAAATTAAAAATAAGGACCTTTACACCCCCCCTCCCCCCCTTAGCTCCACCCCCAACCACCAGTACTTTTAGTATGTGGTTTAAAACACCATTCCCTACAACTATGCCAAAATTCGCTTATACACGAGTTATTTCCCCCGAGAGGCAGCTTTTGGTCTTCGTTAGGTGGGCTATATAGTCCATTAAAGGTTTTGAACGGACAAAATTAGGTGTTTGAAAAACCTTTATACGACATTATTATAATCTAGCAGTAGTATAGACATTTTCACAGTGACGTTTATAAAACGGTCACTACTTTGTTTTAGTAGAGACTCTTAAATGACCTGGTAGTTTATTTACGACTCAAATATAGCATTTCTATTACATGACGTCTATCCCTGACTTTAATCAAACTTGCAGTCATATTTAAGTTAGGGTTTGACTTTTAAATGTCTAATAGGCCGCCATAACATATATGTACGGAACGTTTCATAAATTTTACAGAGAAAATGGAAGCAAACTAAAACGTAGTGGTACTTTCAAAAGGAAAGTAAATAGAGATTTCCTTTTATTAACAAGAACAACGCCAACCACCGTGGCTTTAGTCACAAATGTTGAAGAAGAAAAGTGTTCATCACGTAAACAAGACAAGGGTTCAGTATCAATATTTATTATGAAAGTGATTGATTCTGTTGCAACCATAGCACTTATGAGTGCTTGCCCATGGCCAAGTCAATCTATTAAGAAGTCTAAAACCAGCTCTCGTTAGAAAGTCTATATGCTACTGGACCATATTATTTTCAGATAAAAGTTATTTTAATGTTAAAATGTTTAGAAACCTGCACTGTACACTGTACGTTAACTATCGCCAGTTATTTTCGGAAATGAATTTAAAAATAATTATTTAATTGTGGTGCATATTGTCAATATGAAAGGGGTTTTTAATGTTTCGAAGAACCCTAATAGCTAGCTGTCATGGCGTATTACATGGTTTTCAACTAACCATTATACGACTTTATGTCTTTACAATGTCGTAAACAGATAAGTGTGCGACAAAAGCAAAATGTCGGTCAATTTTAGAATTAAACATACTTTTATTAATAAAAATATGACGATAAAAACTCAAAATTACGAAGGGGCATGAAAATCTAAATAGTATTCACATAGGTATATTATCACAAAACTTCAATTCCCAGTCGAACTAAATGGCATGTGAGCGAGATAGTGTTAGCAAGATATGAAAGTTAAATAATGCTAACCATTTATTTCCTTGTAAGTATTTGTTTTGCACCCAAAACTCAAACGAAACTACAAACGCGTGTCACTAACAAAAAAAATAATGAATGAGTCTTACAAGTGTTGTTCTTTGACTCAAATAAAACATTTTAGTTATTCAAAAACACTTGTACGATCACAATACAACAAACAAGTCATTGTAAAGTTATAATGTGACTACAGAGCGATGAAAGTGGTAATTGCATAACATTTTTACGACCTTTGAATGACGTTAACAAAGTCGGCTTATGCCTTCTGTATGACCATTATACGACACTGTAGGTCGTATAACTGGGGCCATTTTCGCGTTTAGTAAACGTTATTATAACGTTAGTGTGACTTAGCTATTCCGATTTTAGGTATTAAGATAACGTTTACTAAACTTTTGAACGACGTTAAATTGTTAGTTGGGCGTTTTTAAGCTCGACGCTGCCGCAGCGCTGACACAGCGCTAACAGCAAGGCGGTTTCCTTAGTGAATAACACTGCTGATCTAATTACGCCTTCGTTGGAGTGACGGAGACAGACAAATCCCCGAAATTTACAAACTTCGGTGTTCGTGGTAGCAGGTCTGGGTGCTTAGACAAGTTGCCTATCGCTAACGCTTAATCGTCAATCGTAAACGAAAGGCAACTGTCTTTGTCGCACTAATATGAAAGAGTGATAGAGGGAAAACTACGATACGCTACTAAGCGTTAGCGATTGGCAACTTGGCTAAGCATCCTGGTGCAGTGTAATCAGATATATTGAAGCGGCCACGGTACTCTAAACCACACACGGTACTCACAATGCCTCCCCCAAAGATTGCCACAATGACCGGACCTGCGCCAGTCGCATTCAGCGGACTTCAGCGACCTTCGCTAGGTCATGAGGTCGTCAGTCCACCTTGTGGGGGTATTTTTTACGTAAATACTAATAAATATCAGTAATTTTAATTAAAAATGTATGTGAACTCATGTTTAAGGTTCCTAATAAAACCAAAATTGTATTCTAAAAGTGCGTGATGCAAAATACAAGTTTATAGGTTTACTTTTTTTTATTATATTGATGAATGGCATACGTATTTAGGCCGTGTGGTGACGGCAGTAAGAGTACATTTGTCACCACCCCAACTCCTCCTGCGGGTGTCGTAAGAGTCAACTAAGGGATAGAAGTGTCACTGACCATTATTTTATAAAAGATTGATGATGGGCAGCAGCGTCATCATAGTGGACACATTACTGCGATCGCCAATCCGCTTGCCCAGCATGGCGATTATGGGCATTTACCTCCTAATGCGTCTATACGCATAGTTAAATAGGAGAGGCCTACGTCCAGCAGTGGACTATCATAGGCTGATGATGTATACGTATTTACTGAGATAGGTGTTTGCATAAAAAGTAACAAAGCTGGCCAATAAACATGGCGAGCAATAACATCAGTTAGGCAGTGGACGGCGGCCAAGAAATGCAGCTGGATTCCATCCTGTATAATATTTGCTTCACGAGCTCTAGACTACTCCGAGAGCCTTTTTCTAGAGCCATTATAATGAGAATTGCTACACCGAGGGTGCTGTCATATATACAGTATGTATCACCTCGTAGAGCAAAGAAAGAAACCCATTAATGTTTAGATTAGATCATACTAAACAACTTTTACTATGGGGCCAAACCCTCATGAACACGTTGTACCTATGGGAGAGTAATTTTTTTTTCGCGAATTCGAGCTTGCCCCCATAGTAAAAGTTGTTTAGTACGATCTAAATATTAATGGGTTTCTTTCTTCGCTCTACGAGGTGACACATGCTGTATATGACAATTCGATATATTAGATTAAATAACAATTTGTATTAAGGGTACGGTAAAATACCTAGTTTCGATAGTAAATTATTGGATGTCGTATATTGGTTTAAGTTAATAACACGCTATGGAAGTCGACTACGAAATAAATGATAATGACATAATATATAAATTTTTTTTACATAAGTACAAAAAAAACAAATCGGCCAAGAGCATGTCAAGGTTCCGTCCGTAGTTATTCAAAAACTTCCTTTAGAATTTCAGTAAAATCAAAAAACAATCCCTACTTTTTCGTGCATTTTTTTACCCTTTTGTTGGTGTGATTAATATTTATATATAAACCTACACCAAAACCCAATTTTTATAGTACCTACTAACGTTTACTGGCCTACTACCGCGAAAATCGAAATTCGGAAATTTCGAGGATTTTTCTCTGTCACTCAAACGAAGGCGTCATTGGAGTAAGAGAGACAAATCCTCGAAATTTACGAATTGCGTTTTTCACGATAGGGCCGCTGAGCTAAGGCTGCGGAGAGACAGACAGACATAGCGAAACTTTAAGGGTTCCTTTTTTACTACGGAACCCTAAATAGTACATTGCGACACAAGTGCGAAAAAATTCGAATTTCGTTTTAGCACGTGTCTCGTACGACGTTTTTAGTGCAGATGGCCCTCCGAAGTTTTGGACCTGACGTAAAATGGCACACTTCTCGCACTAGAGCCTAAAAAGTACACCATCTGTACTAAAAAGATTGTTATATATTGGTTTGGTTTACGCCATTACCGTGTACGCGGTGGGAATAACTCTGGACGAGACGGATAACACGTTAACACTAGACAGTGCCACCCTGTATATTGCTTATTCTCAATGCAAGCGAACTATGTATACCTACAACTCAAAAGATAATATGGGCCATCTCGCGACTCGGTAATTGTTTTTTCTAAACATTTTAAAAATCACGTACATGCCTATTTATTTGCAACCGAAAAATACCTACTTTTGACGGTTTCCGTAGTACATTTGTGGTAGTGAGTCTTTATTTGATTAATGATTCTGAAAAGAGACTTCCACTTGTATTATTACAAGTTACAAGCAATTGAAAATGGGACCTAGATCGCCCGCAGCTTCATAGCAGTGGTAACAACATTATGTCGCACACGTAAAGGATGCCCTACCGAAGGAACCTACAGGTCACTGGTTCTAGTAGGTACTGCGTTTGTTTTCATTCAGAGAGCAATGGAGCCAAGTGAAGAAAAAAATAACTAAAGAAAGACGTATAACCTAAAAAACAGGAGTTAGAAATAATAAATTAAAAATCTTTTTCTTCACGCTTGGTTTCTAAGCGCGCCATTGCTTGCATGCATCGTGGGAGTAATAGAAAAGTGAAATTCCCTAGGGAATTATACGTTAAAAAAAATATTTTGTCTTATAACTTATTTTTTTGCCCGCAAGTATGATGAAAAACATTGTATGCATCACGGTCGGTAAGAGGCATACTAACTCGAGTCATTAAAAGCCCTTCACCTACGACGTCGGGCTTCTAAAACTCTCGTTAGCCGTTCTTACCTCCGGAGATAATTATCGCCTATAAACGAATAAATTTGATACTTACCTATCTTAAATCCCCAAAATCTGTCCCTTGCAGAAGAATGCCCAAGGTTAGATACCTATATTACAACGCTAAATAGTTTATTTATTTATTGTTTTCATATTATTGCTCTCCAATATAATAATATAAGTGCAAGATGCATGGAAAGTAGGTTAACGACGGTGCTAGGGATTACTAAGAACGACCAACTCAAGGATTGAACGAAGACGTAAGTTTCGTAAATAATTCAATAGTTAATATTAGGTTACAAAATGGCCTTATCAAATTATGAATTCTACATAATGCAGTAGAGTTACATTGGGCTGTTACAGCCTACCTCCGAAGTTAATCTCATAATTAAGTAAGTACCTACCCATGCCTGGGGTATGCCTACAGAAAAGACTCAAGTGTTTTATTACACCTAAGGTGACTTTTGTTTTTTATTTTCAGGCACGAGCAATCTTTACCCAGCAGTCCAATGGTGACGGAACTTTTATGTCCATACGACCAATGTGGCCATGTCGCTTCAACGCCAAAACAATTTGCCAAGTAAGATTATAATTCCTATAATTAATTAAATAAATCTCACATCACAAAAATTGCTTAAACAAAATATTGATTTCAGCGCCATCAAGCGTCTTTCGTAGGAAGCTTTGGGACACCGACATAATTTTATTGTACCGAACAGTTCCGAGCCGTTTTATTATGTTGCCGATACTCACGCATAGATGGCGTTTATATCAATCGTATCAACAAATGTTACTAGATGGCGCTTTTATAAATAAGGGAGCTTTTAGTTCAGTAAAAATAGGTATTTCATTTTGTTAGAGTCGAATTGTCGTGACTTGAATCTTTAAGATTGATTTGCCTCGATGGTAATTCAGATAAAATTAATAATTCATGAAATATTCATACCGAAATCGACTTAGTCCCTCTAGGTAAGCTGAAATAGCTCCATCCATTAAAATTTGTGTACACTATAAAAATAGAAAACAAAACAAGTCATAATCCGAAGTATTCACTTTACAGACACGCCGCTACACACGGCATAAAACTAAAGCACCTAAGCTGCCCCAAATGTTCTTTCCGAACTGACCAGACCAGCCACCTGAAAAGACATCTCATCAGCCGCCACGAAACGAGAAAGCCGTACAAATGTCCACACTGCGAGTTCACTTGTGCTAGTTTGGTAGGTATTTATTGTCTGGTGGTGTCCAATCCAATACCCATTGAGGACTTCCCAGACCAGACAACTGCATAGACATCTCTTCTGTCTCGAAGCTAGAAAGCCATATAAAAGTCTACATTACGAGTTCAAGACTGTCGGAGAAAGATAAATCTATGACTAAAATTTATTGAATACAAATGAAATCGCTAAACTTAAGTGGCATTGGGCGGGGCACATTGCGGCCACGTACCGGAAGGCGTAGCGTGGGTAGGCCCCCCACAAGGTGGACCTATGACCTGGTGAAGGTCGCAGGAGTCCGCTGGATGTGGGTGGCGCAGGACCGGTCATTGTGGCAATCTTTGGGGGAGGCCTATGTTCAGCAGTGGACGTCTTTCGGCTGATACGATGGTGATGATGATGGTGACAAATGAATCCCGGAAAAGCTGTACATTCCTCTGTCATGTATAGGAGTCATAAAGGTGTCTCTTTCGAGTCGGTTATCGTCTCAAAGCTCATTTGTTTTTCCAACAGGAAAACCTGCGCAAGCACTCCATCTACCGCGCGCACGTCGGCCTCCCTCTGTACGCATGCGCGCTCCCCGCCTGCGCGTTCGGCGCCGACGCCGCCGCCGCGCTGCGCGCGCACCTGGTCGCTGCGCACAAACACGACAAGCGCACTGCGCAAGACAGCGTCAAGAGACATCTGATGATTGAATAGGAAATTAAAGACTACAGGCTCAATTTTAGATTGACTGAAACTAATACATACCTACTGACGAATGTACCACAATGAAAAATAAATGCCTTTTAAAGAGCTACGTTTTCTTTTTTTTACGTCTGATTAGCTTGGTGCGAAATTTGAAAACAAAATGTCATCTTTTGTACAAGTCCTACTGGTAGGACCGTGGTATGCTCTGAATCACCAAGTTAATTATTTTATTAATAAAATTTAACTAGGAAGGACTTTGGGCCTTAGGAGGATAAACAAATTAGCGAATGGAAAAGATAAATCTATAATTAAAATTGATTGAATACAAATTAATCCCGGAAAAGCGGTACATTCCTCTCTCTCATGTATAGGAGTCATAAAGGTGTCTTTTTCGAGTCGGTTATCGTCTCATATGTATGTTATAAATTATGTAATTTGTATTTGAATTGTGTACCTATTTTTGACTTGTAAAATTGTAATGATATTTTACTAATAAATGAGTATGAGTATGAGTAAAGGTGTCTCTTTCGAGTTATCGTCTCAACGACCATCTTTTGTTTTTTCAACAGGAAAACCTGCGCAAGCAGTCCATCTACCGCGCGCACCGCGGCCTCCCTCTGTACGCATGCGCGCTCCCCGCCTGCGCGTTCGGCGCCGACGCCGCCGCCGCGCTGCGCGCGCACCTGGTCGCTGCGCACAAACAAGACAAGCGCAGTGCGCAAGACGCTGTCAAAAGACATCTGATGATAGAATAGGAAATTAAAGACTACAGGCTCAATTTAGATTGACTGAAACTAATACATACTGACGAATGTATCACAATGAAAAATAAATGCCTTTTAAAGAGCTACGTTTTCTTTTTTTTACGTCTGATTAGCTTGGTGCAAATTTGAAAACAAAATGTCATCTTTTGTATAAATCCTACTGGTAGGACCGTGGTATGCCGTGACTTTACAGCAGTTGAAGAAGCTGGGTCTGAATCACCAAGTTAATTATTTTATTAATAGAATTTTCTCCAATATGCTCGGAAATGTTCGCATTAATGTAGCAAAAACGAAACGCGAAGTACCTTCTTATGTACCAGCTCAAATTAAAAAAAAAGATTTTCATTATTGTACAGTTTTTGCGGCCGCGAAATTGTACTAAAATCCATTAATGTATTGTTTTTTACTTCTTAAAAACTACTTTTGGACTTTGAAAAAAATGCATACAGCCAAATTCTAAAGCCACGACCAAACGCCTGGTCTGGATAGAGCGAGAGACGGCGATCAAATCTATGGCCGTCTCGTTCTATCATGAGTTACAAACGCCTCGGTGTGTCAGGTCGTGTAGGTACGGTTTAATGAAACCATAGATATCGTTACTATTTTTTATGAACGACCATGCATTAAAAAAAAGTTTAGGCGGGAATCATAAGAGATTTTTTCTTTTCAATTGTTATTCAATTTGCAAGAAGAATTACTTAATCGATTGTAATAAATTTTGTTTTATTTCCTTGCATGTTTGGAGAAAAGTCCTATATGTGCCTCGGACGGAAATAGAATTTCGTGGATTCGTATGTAATTGTCGGCCTCAGCTTCGCTTCGTCCGACAAAAAATACTCATCCACGAAATTCGCTTTCCCGGCCTCTGCAATAATGTACTATTAATTAGGAAGGACTTTGGGCCTTAGGAGGATAAACAAATTAGCTAATGGAAAAAGATAAATCTATGACTAAAATTGATTGAATACATATGAATCCCGGAAGCTGTACATTCGTCTCTCTCATGTATAGGAGTCATAAAGGTGTCTTTTTCGAGTCGGTAGTTATCGTCTCGACGACCATCTTTTATTTTTTCAATAGGAAAACCTGCGCAAGCACGCCATCTACCGCGCGCACGTTGGCCTCCCTCTGTACGCATGCGCGCTCCCCGCCTGCGCGTTCGGCGCCGACGCCGCCGCCGCGCTGCGCGCGCACCTGGGGGCCGATTTTTGAATTTCTATCGCACGAATTCAAATTCCCGTTCGAATTCAAATTCGAATGACAAAATTTTTCACGACTATTTTCGAATGAAGCTAATATACCCTATTTTTGAAAGTCGCACTCGAAAAGCTAGAGATTGATTATCGATATCTTTGCGACACGTTGCACGCAGAAAGTCGATATTTACCGGTTTTTTAAATTTAATGTAATAAAGCTAAATTATGGCACACTGGCGTTGGAATTTATATTCCAGCTAAAAATAATAATGAATTATAACATATTAAACATTATTTAACGGTTTTTATTATAAAAAAACATGTACCGCTAGTGAATCGGAACGTAAATCTACGATCAATGTTATTATAATCTATGGTGCACACAAACAAACATCAACAGAGTCCCTACCGCGAACCACGAACGAAGTGTTGCCTATATCACACTTACGTACGAATTCACAAGTGCGAGAGAGAGCCAACACTTCGTTCGTGGTTCGCGGTAGGGTCTCAGTTGACAGACTTGACAGTGACACTTTATTGGAGTATCTACGTACTTATCCAATTTCTATCAATAGAATTGAATACGAATGGTCAACCGCAGTCGTTTTTGAACTTTCTATCACTCGAATCTCAAAAATAGCATTTCATCGTTTTTATTCATTTTCGAATGAAAGATTCGAGCGTTCGAATCTCAAAAATCGCCCCCCTGGTCGCTGCGCACAAACAAGACAAGCGCAGCGCGCAAGACAGCGTCAAGAGACATCTGATGATTGAATAGGAAATTAAAAACTACAGACATATTTTAAAAACAAACTGGTCTTAATCGCGTAAACTTACGTTTAATTATTATACTGACGTTTCGGGCATGACGTTACACCCGTAGTCGCAGACAGACTGGCGAGAGAATGTATCAACAGTATCAACACCTTCGAGCTGCG
This sequence comes from Thaumatotibia leucotreta, assembly GCA_025490895.1. NCBI lineage: Eukaryota > Metazoa > Arthropoda > Insecta > Lepidoptera > Tortricidae > Thaumatotibia > Thaumatotibia leucotreta. Next base: position 21,971 of record JALPQI010011241.1, on the reverse strand, counting down.
CGGGTTTTTCGAACTACCCGCACTTGATCTTGATTAAACTTCTAGGCTAGGGTTGTCACTAGGCCTACACACAACACTCACAACATCCAATGGCTTTAAAATGGATGTTTCACCACGACAGGCGCAGCGCGCAGGACAGCGTCAAGAGACATCTGATGGTAGAATAGGAAAACCTGCGCAAGCACTCCATCTACCGCGCGCACCGCGGCCTCCCGCTGTACGCATGCGCGCTCCCCGCCTGCGTACAAACACGACAAGCGCACTGCGCAAGACAGCGTCAAGAGACATCTGATGATAGAATAGGAAATTAAAGACTACAGGCTCAATTTTAGGTCGCCTGAAACTATTTTCCGACGAATGAACAATGAAAAATAAATGCGTTTTAAAGAGCTACGTTTTTCTTTTGTCATGAGTTGCGCACAGGCAGGACGCTGCCTAGAAACATCTGATGAATAATAAACTAAACACTTATTTAACCGGGTCAAAATTCTTTTCGTTGTCTTATTTTGTGTCCCTAAAAATGTGACACAGTTGTGATTTTTGTATGAGATGATGTTTTGTTTCCCATTTTTGATGTATGAATTAAAATCTAGCGTGAAAAAGAAACACAAGTGCCTACTGAGACGAAACAGCAACTAAAAGCGTGACAGAGTGGTATGAAACAAGACAACGAAAATAATTTTGACCCACCCCCATATTCATAAACTTATCCTAACTTAGTAAGCCACTAAGTATTGCTTGTCCTTCAGTCATATCAATTTATTTATGTTTATAAAACGGAAAGGGAAAAAAAACTTAGATCGCGGCTTGTTACCTAAGTTTAGAAGACGTTTATGAATAAGGGTCAGCACAGTAAAGGTGAACAGGGTCAATTTTAGCTCGACTGAAACTAATACTGACGAATTTACTCTTTGAGGATTTAGTATGGGGAGACGGTATCGCTATAACTTTCCTAACAAAACATTCTGCCAATTTCCGAGGGGGACGAGGTAGCACACATGTAAACGATCTAACTACAAATGCATTTCTTCTTCTCGTTACTACTCACGCACACTTAAACAATACCACAACACTAAGTTAAATTATCACACTAATACAGTAAAATTTCTATGCGGACACAATTTCAAACTATCGACGTAGGTGTAATCGAACCGATTAATATGGCTTTCAAGTGTCTGAAGATTATCGTATCGATATATTTTTCTAAACGTCATAGATTGGCGTGCACCTTGGTACTATATATTGTTGTTTTGAGTATTTAAATAAAAGTAAACAGACAATTAGTAACAGTTATTAATTAATCAACCAATTTTAATACAAAACCGCCTGAATGTCTTGCCATTAACCTACTTCAATTGATTATGTTTTCGTTTATCGCGATCTTTGACTACGAAGGCTGTAACTGTAAGGAAAGTCTCGGTCAATCACGTGCATTTCGAAATCCGTAAATCAATTATAATATTTAATAAATAATATTAATTAGCGGTTGTGAAAGAAAACAATGTATGTCCATACGAGTGTACATATGAGTATTATTTATTTTGTTGTAGTAAGAAAGTTTTAGTTAGCTGGGGTAAAACTCACTGAGGCTTAATTGTGAATACTAGTAAGGATACAATTTGAATTCAAGTGCGGAGGTACAAGTTGCGTAGGTGCGTATACATACAAGTTTTTGCAATAAGGCCGGTGATATTGATATTCCTTAGTGATATTTTAGTAAGTACCTAAATACAATTTATACGAGTAATAATTATAGGTCCAACTAGCGTTAAGTAGCACTTGTAAAAATGAAGTTATTGAATTCGATAAGACTGTGTTTTTATTTACTTACTGTGAGAACACTAATAATATACGTAAACACAAGTGTCCGTATCTCGACATTTTATACCTACTCTCGACATTGTGTCATAAAGAGTAACGTTCACATCACTATGTATTTTCGCGCGTAATACGTATTCCAAATAAGCGCAATAAATATTCAACCTTATTAGCTCACATATAAGCTTAACATTAGACCAAGGCAGAGTCTTCTGTCTTACTTGATTCACTAAGTCTGATATTTCCTACAAAATTTAAAGATGGGTAGACCTTATTAACCTTAAATACGAGAATACAATAAATGTCAAACTTTCTCCATCAGTCAAAAATGAAAATACGAATTGTGTGCGATATTTTTGAAACCGATTTTGCTATCGATTCGCTGGTACTTGATTTTCTTGAACAATTTTATGTAATAAAATGTTGTAATATAAACAAATAAAGGCAAGATATGAAATGGTATTGCATATTATGTATACATGATGTATTTTAACGAGTTTTGAATCCATACATAGCATATATAGTCGGGGGAAGAAAAGTTTTTGGTCACATTAAATCCTACAGTTTCGGAAGCTTTTTCTAATGAATATTTAGGGTATACAGATTCACACCGTGCAATAATCCCCAGTGCCGCGCGAGAGCTTCTCATCCAGTCGAGGACTTGAAGGTCAATAATTGGAACAGCACGTTCAATAATTTCTACCCTCGAGATTATGCATTCATTCTATTGTTTCAGATGATTTATAATTAAGGAAAAAAAAATCCCCAGTTTTTTCGTAAAGCTTATACAAAAAAAAACTATACCTTAATTTTTTTTTCCTTATTTGATAAAAAATATAACTTACAAAATCTTGCGCAATTCGAAAATTTGGTCATTGGACTAAAATAAAGATATAAACATCTTAGTAACTTTTCTCCGCGGTGACACAGTTGCATCTATTTTTTTTTCACTGTTATTATTTTATTTTGCTTATAAGACGTTTCAATGAAAACGTACAGCCACGATGATCAATTTCTTAGATAATATGTTTATTAACACGCAAAATAAAAATAAAATATTTGAAATATATTAAGTGCTTTACGAGCAATCGACATTAACAGCTATAATCTTGAAACGAATATTTTTTAAATCCCGCCTTCCCGCGCATGTGCCTACGATACGTGTGCGGCGATGCCGTGCGCTGTGCGTGAAAGAGAGAGGTATAGTTAAATATATACATTTTTGAATAATTGTAACACCTCATTTTGCGTCGGGAACACGTTCACTGCGGGACAAATCGTAGTGAACTTTAATTTGGGTGCGGTTGAGATCGAGTCAGCCCAAACCTAAGCTCATTTACAGTGCGGGTGAGGTCCAATAGACCTCAAATTTCAGCAGTTACTTAAACCTTTTATAATTTTGCCTAGACAAGGATTAGGTGTTTTCTTTTTTGTGGTCTTCATTTGTCAGTAAATGTTTAAAATACACTTAGCGTCGCCCTTGGGTCTGACCTCTAGTTAAAGAAAAAATACCTAAACAATTTTTGAGGTCTGTTAGGCCTCAAAACGCACTAAATTTTTTCTAAGTCTAGTGAAAGGAAAGGCAGTTATCGCTGAATTATCGATAAAACATCATCATCGCGTCGACCATCTTCGATACAATATCTCAGACGCCATTTTTTTACCGACTTCCAAATCTAAACAGTAGATTATCAATTCGTTTAGTATGTATTTTTTTTTTTTATGATTCTTGTATGATGATGGTCAACGAGATATCGGGTCGGGGGTCTCCTCAAATCTTAAAATCTTGCGCTTATGCTTGCTACGTATTATGCTTATCTATAGACATTTTTGTATTTTCATCAAAAAATCAAGCATTTTCATTCAAAACTGTCGCATTTGATGAACTGGAACTGCTGACGATGATTTGAACGGAACCCTTCAACAATGCATAGTACACGTCGTTTGCTGATTTCGATTTCCTTCGACTGGGACTGGAACTGAGTATCGAACCCGGTACCAGACTCGGACCAGGACCTAGACCTAAGTTCGATTCCGAGGTTGAAAAGACAAAAGATAATTGACAAGTAACTTCTAAACTATCAAACATTCCGGCTGCATGCCTGTGTAAATTGTGAACCACTTCTTTCTGCATGTTTACCTGATATATAGAGATGATATGTAGTAAATAAGGGATGATTCACAGTGTTTGTATCTTATCTTACAGTACCGGTCAAAAATTTAAGTTCGCACCACGATTTTGATGACTGATGACTTTTTGGGCTATCATTTTTCCAGCATTTAAGTTGACACTAGTTTTCAGCTAATATATTACTGATTATTTAGTTATTCCTTTTTATTTAACCGTTACTTTCGAACAGCTCGGACACCCAAGGCAGCTGTGACAGCTTTTGGCAGCCATGCCCACGCGATGTTCATACTAATATAATAATCATCAAAAAATTACAATTTCACTTGCCTACGAATACGAATTATTATCTGATCCGATGTATAAAATTGTTCAGATTTTAAGATAAATTAATATTAAATAGCTCTTGAATCAGTAATAATTACATAAGTAGAAAAAATATTTTGCTGTAAACACTAAAAAAATTATCACTTGAAAGCCTATTTTGTATCGAAACTTAAACTTTTGACCGGTACTGTTTAGTAGGGTGGAGCGAATTTGAACAAAAATGTTGAAAATAACTATAATTTGCGTTTTTCTTCAAACTTCAAATCTAATGCGCCACCTCAAGACGTTGATGTAGAACCATGAAATTTTTTTTCAAGACATCTGAAGATGTCGAACATCTATTGGTAATACAGGAAAAACTAAATTCAAAAATTTTTTATCGACAATTTTTTGTCTTTATCGACAACTATAGCCGCACTAACGGTCAGCGGTCGACTCCCGCGCCGCCAGTATCCCGCTCGGTGCGGCCGGGAGGTCAGTTTCTTGAGGCATAAATAAACCTCAGCCCGCACTGTGTGGACAAAATATCTACCCAGTGCGTTAGAGGCTTATTTCGACCTCATACATTTTTTTTGTACCAACGAGTACGGCTTTGAAAAACATGAAGAAATGTATATTTGTCTTTATCGTACGCCTTATAAGTAAACGACGGCAGCTCCCGCACCACAGAGAAAACATGAACTTTTAGCCCCGCACTAGCGTTTAGTCGAGCTTGGGGCGGATTTACCTCAAGCCGCAGTGAACGTGTTAAATACAGGCCCCTAATAGGTTACAAGTTGTATAGGTGCCTACATTTTTAATCGTCAGTTCAAAAACTGCTTAATTAATACCTATTTATTTTACTACTAATTTTTATTTAAGACGTTTCTACTTCCTTCCTACGAAATTCCTTCTTTAATTTGACGCACCGTCCTGTCTACATAGTACCCCACCTACGTTTATTTTCAGCGCCGCTCCGATTTATTTTAACAATAACCATTTCGAAAATTGTAGGAAATGCTTAGAGTATACATAGGGGATTTTTTTGGTATTGTGCCACAACTAATTATTGACAAGAGGTACATTAAAAAAATAAAATGTAGAATTAATGCGCCTGCACGTAAATCAGTTAAAACTGTAAAAAAAATTGTTAGCATTGAGTCACTGACGTAATTTTTTCTTTGGATGAGTATAATAATTGTCGGGTCATTATAGTAAAAAATCACCATTTGTTTAATTTCTGTTTGATTGTTATGAATTTTAAAAATAATTTTATTTTTTCTGACTATATCTACGATTATTCAGTGGTGACTTTTTAAAATATTGTCTTAAATATTCAGTTAGGCCCCTCGGATAATAAATCCCTACTGTAGGATTTATTGTTTCTTTTTATTAAACAATTAAATCTTAATATTGATTTTATGAAAAAACCTCCACACATTTTTCAGGGATAATTAGATTCATATACCTATTCACAAAACGATATTTTATCATATTCCTGAAATAAATATACTGTAGGATTTAATGTAATTTTCTCGAACAAGTTAAAGTTTAGCTCCCGGACTAATACAGGCATTTTGACGGAGCTTGTTACGGGTACATAACGATTACAAGACTGCGAAGAATCGATTAATGAAATAGTTTTTATAAACAGGTTTGGTCAATGTACAAATTCTTGGCCAAAGTCTTTGGCAGAGGGGAAACGATATGAAGCCGACTCCATTACTAAATCCTCAAAGAATTTACTACAATGAAAATTTACACTGAAAAATACATGCATTATAAATAGCTAAGTTTTTCTTTTGTCATGAGTTGCGCATGGGTAAGACAAGCATGCTCTTGGAGTTGTGAAGAGGAATCTGATGATAGAATAATGAATATACAGTCTGAGGGTGTCTATCTTTGACCGCGTACCGGCAGGCGCAGCGTGAATAGCCCCCCCACAAGGTGGACTGATGACCTGGTGAAGGTCGCAGGAGTCCGCTGGATGCGGATGGCGCAGGACCGGTTATTGTGACAATCTTTGGGGGCGGCCTATCTATATCCGGCAGTGGACGTCTTTCGGCTGAAATGATGACGAGATGAATAGGTAGGTCTTTAAAGTGCACAAGCGTGACGCTGTTTTTTTTATCCCAAAAGTAGCTAGTAGGTACTGTAGGGAGCGTTCAAGTATTACGTAACGCAATTTTTGAAGATTTTTGACCCCCCCCTCCCCCCGTTGTAACGCACCGTAACTTTCTTAAAAGTTATGTTATAGTTTTTATCCTTGGTATAGTTTTAATTGCGGTAATCGGATTCCCCGGGAAACATAACTGAAAAGGGTTGCCAATTTGAGAGTTTGGATTCCCTAGTTATTTAATTTAAAAAAACCATGTTACGTAACGTGGTGTAAGGAAGACCCCCTCCCGCCCTTGTAACGCATCGTAACGTTTTACGAGACCCCCCCTCCCCCCTAAATTGCGTTACGTAATACTTGAACGCCCCCGTAGGTACCTATCCAAGATAATAAAGTATAATCAGTCTTATATTATAATCGTGTTATTCTGTATAACTCATATAGATAAACCATAAAATAATTATGTCACGCAGAGGACGTGTTAAGTATTGTACAGGAACAGGATTTAACAATTCAGTATTGTATTCAGTATAGGAAAAAAAACGCCATGGTAGGTTTGTATAGATCGACCAATATGACACATGCGATGCGGGCATCTAGCGATAAATCATGAAATTAACTGCCTGTGGTCAGAGAGAAATCAGCGTTTAGGCATGACGTAGTAAAGGCTCATTTATACGCTAGATGGCAGGGTTGATCAACCGCTGAGAGAAAGCTCCTGTGGATTCATATTATCTCAGCTTAAAATATTATACAGTGGAGACAGTACAGTACATTCGGTTTTATTACTTTATTTAAAGCGATTCCTGGTAAATATATTTAAATATTATCAAAAATATTTTAGCACTAGCAACATTTTTCATCGGAACGCATTCGGAACATCACACATTGACACCAAATCATTATTACAAGTGGCAGAATTTGGAACTAACATAAACGCCCATATAAATGCTTCGTCACGTAGATACTAGCGCCACTAATAATTGCAAAAAGGGAACTTTGCAACGATTGCCGTCAACGAGGGAAAAATTATCACTCGTGAGACGTCATTGGACAGTGACGTACGTCGCGTTCAAAATCGTAATACAATTTAAAATCGTAAACATTGGTAACTAAAAAATAACCTAATTTCTCAGTGTTGTTGCATTACAGTGATATTAGAATCCATTACATAATTTTATTGATTCAATTCGGTGAAAAATTGAGTGTGTGCTGTGGAATTGTTTAAAATAATGACTGTTTGCTGAAAAATCGATTGAGAAAATGTCTTTAAAGGTATGTTTCGTTCGTAATTTGTTTTGCGGATTTTATTTGACCTTGTGTATCGATTTACAAAATCTTTCGTGCTTGTTTCGCGTGTTCTGACAATTGTGTTGTTCTAATTTTCTTCAGTTCAAAAGGATCTGTGCACTTAAATTTGGTATGATTTGGTAGGTACTTACGGCATTTGGTTATTTACAAAGTATCTTAGATGTGTCTATTTCTATCAATGATATTGGTAAATATTTACTAACTAGAACTACATACAGAGGAGACACAGGGTTAAATTATTTACAATATTTACCTATTTAATATCATGGTACGCAATATATTGCCAGATATATTCAAATCCCGGTAGGTATTATTTTTAACTTTATAAAATCACATCTAGGTACTTGTTTGCACAATTCTTACCCAGATATACGAAGTTTTTACCTAATTATGACAGACAAATATTCTAAATCGGTCAATTACGCCTACGTATTATTTGTATTCGCAAAATCATTCATATGTATCGCAATAAGCTTGTATTAATGAAATTAGCATGTAAGTACCTATCCCACTTTACCGTCATACGACTCGTAACTCATAAGTATTATCGTTCGGCCTAAATTTATCAATTTTATCATTGAACTAGCTAAACCAGTACAAATAAAAAAAATATAAACAAACCTAAAAACTTGCCTCATTTCATAATCACCAACAGAAAACCTTAAACCCTAAGTTAACATGAATTTTTAGTTAAAATTATTGATAATAATTTTGATTAAGTATAAATGTAAAACTAATCCTACGAAAGTGTTTCACGAAATGTGTCAAAGATAATATGAATGACAATAAAACCGTAGACATTATTCTCATTCATATTAGTTTTCAAGTTCAATGCAGTAACAAAACGCGTAGGTACCTAGTCTGAAATGTCTGTATTGCAAAATGTTCTTTGTAGTGGAATAGCCAAGTTCGTTGAATCAGTAATGAAAGTATGCGTAATTAATCTTGAAATTATTTTCTTTGAATTAATGTATTTTAGATTTACATATTCAATTAAACAGAAATATCTAACTGTAGTTTAGAAACCAAGACCCAATGCAATTAAAAATGTAACTAGACACCGTGGTTGATTTGGATTTCGAACCCAAAATCTCTGGATTACTATTCCAAAGTGCTGTCAATAAAAAAAATGGTGATCGAATAATATAAAAGTGGCATGATAAAAAATCAACAACATTTAAATGTTTATCAAAAATAGAAATATGTACCTAACCTATACAGTTGTAAAGACGTCGAAAAAGCAAAGCAATCAGGCAAATTACACAAATCGCATGTTGCCGTAGATCCAAACCAGTTTGCAGGGGATGGCAAAACTCGTTTGACCCGGTAGCTATAACACGATCGAATAATAAACCACAAATAATCTTTTACCTAAATAAAGCAGTATCAATTTTATAATTCGTTTCCAACGGAAATACAAGTTTCTTAGTAACCATAAACAATTCTGCTTAGAAACGTTTTTTTGACAAAGTTTCATGGAAAATATAGGGCATCTTCGAATAGGGAATCAGGCAGTTACTGACCCGGATACATAGGTACCTAAATAGATGTAAATCAATAGTACATTGTGCATCAAGGGAGGTAAGTACGGAATTACTAACGATAGTGTTAAATGACTCTAGTTAGTATTACGATTACCGACCGTGATGCATACAATGTTTTTCATCACACTTGCCGACAAAAAATAAGGCTTAAGACAAAATATTATTAAATGACGTGCTGACATTTCTATTACTCCTTAGGGAATTTCACTTTCCTATTACTCCCGCTATGCATGCAAGCAATGGCGCGCTTAGACAGCAAGTGTGATGAAAAAAATGTAGAACTTGCAGTCTACAGAATGCGGATATTGCGATCTACCTACTGTTTTTCATACAACAGCTGCGAATCAAGGACGCAATGCAATATTTCAAGTCTCTTTCCATTATTGTTTGGTTCTTTTGTTTTAGTCACATACCTGGGATGTAAGGACCGTCGACAGCTGTTGTTAATTCGCAGTAAAAGGGAAGGTACATACAATCAGGGTTGAAAATGGCGAGTAGGGCGAGACGGTAAAGAGCAAAAGTGCAATTCTCTTCAAATTGGCAAAATGCCAAGAGGTGAATATACTTTTAGCCCTTTGTGTGCTCTTTTTAATCGCTTTTACTTAAAAACCTCTGTCCTTTATCTAATTATACTAATTATCTTTTTCGAAGGCAGAATGTTTTATTTATTCGGTTTTTATACATTGGTTCGTAGCAAAATAACATAATGAAGTAAAATAATATATCATATCACTGTCGTGATAGAACTCAATATGTGTCAAACATAGCCAAATTTTGAATGAGCCCTGCTATACAATAGAAATTGATCGCCATACCATACCCCTCATAAAGTTATAATAATCGCTATCTCGTCACGTAAATCCTATCTAATTTCCGATTTTAACCAGCGACAGTAATAAATCTGAATTTAGAGCAGACATACATGTCCGACCCCATCCAGACATTCCAGACATGTGCCATGTGTCGCATTTCGCAGTGAATGGCGGATTTATTTATACACGACCTACTCTGATGGAGACTTATTGGCTCGTAAATATAGTTTGTTTAAAGTTTAAACACTGTTTTTATAAAAAGATAATACCTAATATATGTGTTTTTTTCACGATTTAATACCCCGTCAAAATGTCACAGTGTGCGAAGCTTTTCCTAATTGAAGATGATTAATAATAATCCTAGAAAAAAAATCCTATTCTCCTGCCGACGAGACAAAATAGAATGGCAGTAAATTTTGAATTAATAGTGTTGGATATATAATAGAATTTCTATTGTTTGAGGAGACAAAAGAAAAGAGGAGACAAGAGAGAGGAGAAGAGGTTTAAAACATGCAGCTAAAAACACTCATCAATGCCTTGTTTATTAATAGGCACATAATTAATGAAAGTTGACAGGTTACCGCAAAATGGTTCAGCTCATTGGTTCGGAACAGGTCGCTTCGTCAGAGCTATATTATGTATCTGTACCTCATTTGCATCACTCGATTATGCTCCTTGTTGTTACAATGTTAAGTCATATAACCTGGTATTTAACTTGCTTACACTGTTATTCCCATCGAAGGTTTTATGAGGGCACTGCGAATGCCAACTTCCTTTGGATAGGGCACTGCTTAGATTATCATCTTGTTCAAATGATGAGCAAAGGTTTTGCTTACCCATACCCAGTTACTGAGTTGGGTTTTGCTGCAAAACCCAACTGGGGAATACTCCCCAACACCTCCTGCGGGTGTCGTAAGAGTCGACTAAGGGATTGAAGTGTCACTGACCATTTTTGATAACGATTGATGATGGGCAGCAGCGTCATCACTGTAGACACATTACTGCGATCGCCAATCCGCTTGCCCAGCGTGGCGATTATGGGCATTTACCTCCTAATGCGTCTATACGCATAGTTTAATAGGAGAGGCCTTCGTCCAGCAGTGGACTCTCTTAGGCTGATGATGATGATGATGATGAATACTGGAAAACCACGCCACTATAATCCAGTACAAGAACTATGGTCAAGTGCAACTCTTACTGCTTAGGTCTAAGTATCGGAAGGAAATACTTCCCGTTTTCTTTTTGGCTGTGTCCAAGACTTTTTACCATCCTGCTCATAGATTTTTTTCTAAGAACTGCACGTTTAACATGAGAATTAGATCTCACATGATCAGCCTATCTCAGTCCATTGCTGGTCGTAGGCCTCTCCTAGTAACTATGCCTATGGAATCGTTAAAATGTGATGCCCATAATCGAAACGCTGGGTTAGCGGGTTGGCGATCGCATCTATGTATCCATTATCATGACGCTGCTGTCCTTTATCCATCTTCTATCAACGAATGATCAGCGACACTTCAAACACTTAGTCGACTCTTATGACACCAAAAGATTTGGGTGAATATTTCTTACTCCCGTCACAGTACACAAGTCACACGACCAAAATAATAAAGGTTGAATTGAACCTCGTGCCTGGCCTTCCACAAACTTCGAAATCCGTAAATTTCGAGGATTTTTCTCTGTCACTCTAACGAAGGCGTCATCAGAGTGAGAGAGACAAATCCTCGAAAGTCCTCCCGCTGTTCTGCGACGGGAACATGCTGAGCTATATACGGGCAAACCGGTTATGGCGTTAATAAAGAATTGGCGACATCGTGGCTTCATCCTTGTGCTGTAGGCATCGATATGTTTGTGTTGGCTCGGTAAAGGTCATCTTTGTTCTTGGGAACAGGATTTATAACTTTCTTTGGATAATAAATTAAAAGGCTGGGAATGCGGGCTAGAGATTTGCGAACGACGGACTTGGGTAAACTTTTTCATAAGAAATTGGATTAAGATTAAAGTACTTACAAACTTGAGCGTATAAGATTTAAATAAAGGTTGATATAATTGAATCAAGTGCAAATCATGGGCAAGGAATTGTTGTGAATATAGGTATCAGACTATCAGTATCTGTATGTCTGTTTGGAACGGTATGTCTTGCAAAGTATTGTTCATTATTTCCTTACAATATTCTGATTGTCTCTTTTTTCGTTGTCTGCCATTACGTTCTAAGATGACGACATGATGCATGACATGACAAAGCGAGGCCATCGTGAGCCTACAGGAAAAGTATGTTCTACAAGCAAAATCCATCAGTTTACCATGACAATTCCTTTGTCACCAACGAAACAACTAAAAAGACTCACTTAACAATGTCCGACTCTGACAATGCAACATGGCAAGTTGGCAACTATAACATTAGAAAAGTCTAGACTAATATTCTAAGAAACGCATAAAACCTCGGAGTGGGCAGAGAATGTCTGCTCGACCTCTAATGACGTTAAAGGGTGTTGCGGCTGTCTCGATTACTAGGGTTGCCAAATCTGAGAAAAGGTATTTAATTGTAATTTCTCTCTGAACTAATGCATTACATACACCACAGAATGAACCGTAGGAAGTATATTCCACAATTCGAGCAAGCGTGCTCTACAAGGGCGAAATTAATCCCTAAGACCAGATTATTCTAATTACATTAAATTCAAGATTCAAATCAGTATAGCTACACAATGTACTTAAGAGCGCACATTTATGCTATTTATGTGCACTACAGTGGAGGCTTAAAAGGAGTGATATTGTAACAAACATTTGATTTTGTAACGAGGAATAAAAATTATATTTGATCCGTAGATCGACCATACCCCAAATCAACGCTTGTTCCGGGTCTCTATACAGGGTGACCTTTTTTCGACCGTTCAAATTCTACGTAGTGAATGTGTAGGTCATACTGACCAACTTTTACTATGGGGACAAAGTCGAAATCGCGAAAAAAATATCAGCTGTTTCATACAAATTGGCGGCATTACGCCGGCCGAAATGTATGAAACAGCTGATTTTTTTTCGCGATTTCGACTTTGTCCCCATAGTAAAAGTTGGTCAGTATGACCTACACATTCACTACGTAGAATTTGAACGGTCGAAAAAAGGTCACCCTGTATAATATGTTTTTTAATGTATTGATACACGTATTTAGAATACATCCAGAACCGTCCTTACCAGAATTCGAACCCAGGACGTTCAACTTGATAGGCAGAGTCCAGTGACGGCCTAGTCCTACTTGTCTCATACATATTTTAATACATGACTAATATTTACTTCATAATAATGTTGACAACCCTGATGCTTCGGCCATGGCGACTGTTTCATAACGCCAGGTCTAGCCGTCTGACTTTATCTAGAGAGAGATCTGATTCGTGGAAGCAGATGGCAGTGTGTCAGGCAAGATTTACTGCCGAATTAGGGCGATAGCGATGTACTGAGCCTGTACTTGCGATACTTGTTTCAGCGGTGTGTAATAGTTTGGAGTAAATCAATAAATGTGAGCGTTTTACTAAAAACGGTGCACTGTTAAGGTGCGTTCAAACCAAAAGAGCATTCGCTATTCTAACCCCCCACTCTACGAAATTCGATCGTTACACGAAACGTGATTGGTTGATTTCGTAGAACGGGGGATAGAACAGCGAATGCTCTTTTGGTTTGAACGCACCTTTACTTGCCGTAAGAATTGCATTGACTAGCTTTATTTGAATTAAGTGCCTATGTGCCCTTACGGCACGAGACAAAGTAGGACATTTTGACATATTTGACAGAACCGCTCAAAAATAGGTTTATAAAAAAATCGTATGCATTGTACTGGGAAAAAACGTTTTATTACGACGGTGGCAAACAAGGTTACGGACTAACAGATGTGCAGCTACTATAGCTTCTGGACGCCAGCTCAACTTACTGCACTTTTTTTTGAAAATGTCCGTTTCAGATAAATATGACAAACCTCGATCAGATGGATATATGCCACCAACCATAAATCAGCCTAATTGTTTGGGAAGGAACCTTAATCTAAAAAGCTGCATCCATTTGAAATTACAGGAAGCATATTAAATTGATATGGGTAGTTAATCATGGTAACCCGTTTTAATTTATTTTTCAAATAGAAAAACTGCTCTTAACGCTTTCAATTGGCAATTTCACCTCCATTCCTGTTTCCGGACTTGGCGCAACACTACACGTTTTATGATTTTAATGAAACAAACGTGGCAACTAGATATTTATCAAATTTAAAAAAGTTTTTATTTGAAAGTTTGTCGGCTTGTCGAAATCAGAACTATAGAAAATAATTTGTATTACCAATTTAATCGGCAAGTAGACATATACACAATTACACATACAAACAGTATTGTAATGTGTATATTGGAATATTTTATAAGTATTTCAGTTAGTATACGCTGTGTCAGGGCTTTAAAGGTAACGAGGCGGCACGGAGTTTGCCGTAAAATATGAGTACCTCATTAACACACTTTTGGCTTCAACTAAACTTGAAAAGTTAATATGGTCAGTACATTTAGTTTTAAATTCACACGTTTTCGATTATGGCTGGAATATTTTGGACTATCACCATCATTTCAGCCATAAGACAGTCCACTGCTGAACATAGGCTTCCCCTTTGAACCTCCACATACACCGGTTGGAACCGACCAGAAGTATTCAGCGTCTCCCGGCGATCTTAAGGTTATCTGTCCATCTTGTGGGTGGACATCCTACACTGCCTTTGCCACACAGTGGTCTCCACTGATCCACTCGAGCTCTTTACGACCCCATCGGCCATCTGCTCGTCGTGCAATGTGGCCCGCCCTTTGACACTTCAGCTTGCTAATCCGGATGGCTATGTCGGTGACTTTTGTTCGTCTACGGATCTCCTCAGTCCTCATTTCCGATTCGATCACGTAGACGTAGAGAAACCCCTCCAGGATAGCCCTCTCCATAGCTCGTTTTGGACTACAGTTGGGTAGTTTCCTATAGCATCAATATCAATCGGTATCCCCATGCCTGACACTGGACCTACGTATGCCTGGTGCTGTTTTTTAATGATTGAAATAATAGATTTCAGTATAAAGTACTTTAACCCTCTGCAACTGAGGTGACTTACCACAGACGTATTTTCAACTTCATGGTGTTAATAATAAGACACATGTCAGAGGTAATATAAGTCCAGTCCCCCCCTGAACGAAATCCTGGACCCGCGCCTGTGATTGCTAGCCGTGCCCACGCAAAAATAGCAATATCCTTACACTGTGTCATACTCATGGTATGGTACTGGGTACTGTCAAATGACGGCCATAAAAACCAATAAAGCGACACCGCTTCCTTATAAGCATGACATCACACAGTCATAGTCCGCCGCTCATGAAAACGAAAGCCAAATTGACAGCTGTCAATTATGTGTAGCAACGATTAGTGTAATTGTTATAATGGCTAACTGTAATTGAAGTAATACACTTCCTTGTGGGGAAAGAAAATCAATTACTACATAGCGAAATGGCTAATCGTTTTTATAAAAACAGTTACGTGAAGACTGTCAGCATATCAGTAGAGAAAAGCAGTGGAGTAGATCGATAGAATAGATTGTGGGTTTTATTGCGGGACTCTAACCGAAGAATAGTACAATACGACACTAAACGCGATGAAACAGTGGTGATAAATTAAAACACGACCGAAAGGAGTGTTTAAAGTCGACACTAGTTACGAATTTCCTTTTCGCGCGTGTTCAGTATACATGGCACTTCTCTACTAGTGCGTCAAAAAAGCACCACCTGTACTGGAAAATATTATGTAGGTACGTACTATAATACTCTTAATGTGTTTTTATTGTATGATCATCTCAAAGGAATAAGCCCTTTTAAAAATACATTTCTGAACTACAGTCTCATTTACCAGAGTTAGTGTGACTGATTAGTCAATTGTCAATGTTAACACCTTAGTTAACTGACGTTCTTAACCTACTTGTCTAGGAAATAAATGGATATATTATATCTACAGCAGTTAAAATTTAAATAATAGGTATATTACGCGTAACGTAACATACTTATGCAAAGTACGCTTGCATTTTTGTAAGCAACTAGATTGTTAAAAAGCCATTAAAGTATGCTATTTAGGCTAATGTTTTGAATATAAATGAATATACATTGTAGGTTTATTTTACTTTCATATTTTAACAAACTGTAAATCTACATACCTACTTATCTCTAGTTACAATGTCAGTGATAGATTTCAAACTAGATAATTATTTAAAATCTTTATCTTGGGATTTAATTAACTATGAATAATACATACTCGTAATTGGACATTGGTTTATTTTAAGATTATGTTTTGAACAAACGGGTAAATCCATGTAACTGTAATGATAGTGAACATTTCATCGTCTATTTATTTAATTACGATCCAAGTGTAAGTGTCAATTTATATCTAGATAAGTATCATTTTGATATCTTAATACAACAAAAGTAAAATTTCCACGATTAATAAATAAACACGCGAGAAATTGGTCACTTACATTACACAATTACGTGGAATTGCCCAAACAGGGAATATTATTATAACGGTATTACTGTACCTCTCTCTCATTTTGATAATTCGCGTCAACGAATTAGCTGTCAGCAAGTGATAAAATTGATAAACAATAACCTTGACAATATATTATTATGTAAATATGCATATTGAAGCGAATAGCTGATATATGTAAATAACCCTGTTTACTTGCTTGATAACTTATGAACGAACTTCCTTATTTAGCATTCTGTTTAAGTAAAGCAGAAATGTAACCATTTTATATTTCTAATCAAGCTCAGAGCTGGGCACTTAAAATTTTATTTTTAATATTTTCTTTCGGTGGAGTTGAAAACAAAATTTTGAACTTGGCCGTTTTCACATTTACGTTTTCTTGGGATTTAACTTACAAGTAAGAGGCAATTTACCAAGTAAAAGTTAATCATCATCATCATCTCAGCCATAAGACGTCCACAGCAGAACATAAGCCTCCCAACCTGCATCCAGTGTGTCCCGGCGACCTTCATAAGGTCGTCTGTCCATCTTGTGGGTGGACGTCCTACGCTGCGTTTGCCTAGCCGTGGTCTCCACTCGAGCACTTTTCGACCCCATCGACCATCAGCTCTGCATGCAAAGTGGCCTGCCCATAATGAGTAGGGATAGCTCAAAAGTTAGTAATAGTACTAAAATTTACAGAAATGACAAAATACTTAAAAAAAAACTATTCCGAACATAATTGGACACGCCGTTTTTGAATAACTACGGAACTCTACATACCCCTATTTACTTAACGATATCTTAGAAGCCAAAGGGTATAATATAAACAAGCAATAAAACGTTTAAAGGTTAACTGGTACTTAGATCGTGTTAGGAAACCTTTCAAGTTCTATGGGATTAGGTAACCGAACGGCTTAAGGATGAATGCTGTTTTACATTTGTTCTAGTGACGACCTGACGACACCAGAAATAGTGGTGATCGTTTAAAGGTGCATTCAAACCAAACGAGCATTCGTTATTCTATCCCCCACTCTACGAAATCAACGAATCACGTCTTGTGTAACGATCGAATTTCGTAGAGAAGGGGGTTAGAATAGCGAATGCTCGTTTGGTCTGAATGCACCTTTATGGGAGAGCTCACGGCGGTCGAGGCGACTGGGGCTGCATTTGTCTCCAGCCCACCTCTTTCCGCGGGTGTCGTAAGAGCCGACTAAGGGTTGAAGTGTCACTGACCATTCTTGATAGAAGATTGATGATAGGCAGCAGCGTCATCATAGTGGACATATTACTGCGATCGCCAATCCGCTTGCCCAGCGTGGCCATTATGGGCATTTCATTTACTTCCTAATACGTCTATCATCATCATCAGCCTATGATAGTCCACTGCTGGACGTAGGCCTCTCCTATTAACTATGCGTATTAGACTCATTAGAAGGTAAATGCCCGTAATCGCCACGCTGGGCAAGCGGATTGGTAGTAATGTGTCCACTATGATGATGCTGCTCTTTTATCAAATAATGGTCAGTGACACTTCACTCCCTTAGTCGACTCTTACGACACCTGCAGGAGGAGTTGGGATGGTGACAAATGTATTCTTACTGCCGCCATCACACGGCCGTCTATACGCATAGTTAATAGGAGAGGCCTACGTCCAGCAGTGGACTGAGATAGGCTGATGATGTGATGACTACAAAAAATACCTCCTCTTTGGCCTTCATCATAACCACTTCATGACTTCACTGATACATATCTGAGTGTCAATTGCCATGACATCCATACATTATGTCAGCTGTGATGTCACTTCTAAATACAAGCACGTCTAACTTACAAAACGACGTATTTGTATGTTAACAGTACCACGGTTACGTCCTTTTGTTATTAAGGTCAGTCGCTTGTTCTCCTTCAAGTAAATCCGTGCTAACAACTAAACAAATACTTGAGAACTGTGAGGGCTTGTCATGTAAACTACGTGTTTAATATTATCGTAGGAAATAGGCGAATTTTAATTTAGCTTGACGATTTTATTTATTTGATTGTTTTGCACTTTTTCTACGGGGGCATTCCACGAGAATGTCGGTTACGTGACGCTTATATTATCTATAGCAGCTACGTCAAATAAATGATGTATGAAAAGCTGGTTCCCTCACTATACTGTTTTGCATGAAATCATGGTTATGTAACTACTATTATAGACATAATATTAAGATATTTAATTTCCTGATTGCTATGCCCTTGCAGGGTGTCACATGTTCTTACTTTACCTCACAATCCATCTTAATATGTCAATGTGATATGCAATAAATATTTGACTTTGACTTAAATGCTCAAAGTTAGAAAACATTCTGTGAACGTGTAGTCCCGAAATATTGCCACACTAGAACTCGGGCTGCTATCATTTTTAGAAGTAGGTACTAAAAGAATCGCGTTACGTAAGCGACATTCTCGTGGAATGCCCCTACTCAGAATTATTCTTTTATTCGCTGCACGCTGTATGAGAAGACGGGTCGCAAAGGTTTCCATATATTTTTTAGTTTTTCTTTGAGTTACTGTCATACAATACAAATACGTATGTACAAAGTCGATGTGTATCGATGTGTTTCGCCAATCCGCTTGCCCAGCGTGGCGATTATGGGCATTTACCTCCTAATGCGTCTATACGCATAGTTAATAGGAGAGGCCTACGTCCAGCAGTGGACTATCATAGGCTGATGATGATAATGATGATGATGTACAAAGACAAAGTAAATATGCGTGAGAAATGCCGCCACCGGTATTAGAACCGCCTATACTTATGGCCGCCGTGTGGTGACGGCAGTAAGAATACATTTGCCACCACTCCAACCCCTCCTGTGGGTGTCGTAAGAGTCGACTAAGGGATTACAGGGTCACTGACCATTATACAAGATTGATAATGGGCAGCAGCGTCATCATAGTGGACACATTACTGCGATCGTCAATCCGCTTGCCCAGCGTGACGATTATGGGCATTTACCTCCTAATGCGTCTATACGCATAGTTAATAGGAGAGGCCTACGTCCAGCAGTGGACTAACATAGGCTGATGATGATAATGATGATACTTATGGATGCTTGGACGCATTAGTAGGTTGGCTATTGCAATACCTACCTAGTCTGTGTCCACTTTGAATATACGAAGATGCTGCCCATCATCAATCTTCAATGAATAAACGTAAGCCTCTCCTATTAACTATGCGTATAGACGCATTAGGAGGTAAATGCCCATAATCGCCTCGCTGGGAAAGCGGATTGGCAATCGAAGTAATGTGTCCACTATGATGACGCTGCTGCCCATCATCAATCTTGTAGAATGGTCAGTGACCCTTCAATCCCTTAGTAATACTTTTACGACACCCATAGGAAGAGTTGGGGTGGTGACAAATGTATTCTTACTGCCGTCATCATGCGCGATAGGTACCTTTTACTCCTTTTAGTATTCCATTCAGTTATTTATTACTGGCAACGCCCTGCAATCGTTTTCTACGATAAAATTTAATTTACTTTAACGTTACTTCAATGCCTACAGTACAGTCTACACCCAAGAGCATTGAAAATGGCCCACTATAAAAAACACAGTATGCCGACAGCCGACAATCGTACATTTTTGATGTCTCTGTCTTTCCATCGAATGCTTCATCGGCGTGACGGTATACTCTTGGGTCGTCTCATTCGTTTTTCGTCGCGTTCTTAAATTTGTCCGATTCTGCTTTCGTCACCCATTCTTCATTCGTCAAGTTAGTCTGCAGTCATTGTCGTCTTTGACCATAATAAGTTGTTGACCTTTTACTTATTTCGACTCAATCGTTTTTTGTCATTTCGTATTTGGTCATATTCTAAGCTGGTACCGACTTAATACTATGAAAACATAGATTTAACAGCGAACATGCCGAAAGAAAATTATGACGAGTTAAGAACGAGACGGATTAAGATAAAGACGAACAACAAATTTGACCGAAGATGAGAAAGACCATCGACGATCGTGACGAATAAAGAATGGGTGACGAAAGCAGAATCGGCGAAATTTAGGAACGTGACGAAAAACGAACGAGACGACCCAAGAGTATACCGGCGTGACAAAGACAGATGCCCGAATTTTTCGAATTTCGAAGTTCGAGGCAGGTGGGTCAAAATTCTTTTCGTTTTCTTGTTTTATACCACTCTGTCACGCTTTTAGTTGCCGTTTCGATTCAGTGTATAAAAAAATCCGGTTCACTTGTATTTCTTTTTCACGCTAGATTTTAATCCATACATCATCTCACACAAAAATCACAACTGTGTCACGTTTTTTAGGGACACAAAATAAGACGTGTCTCTGTCTGTCATCTGTCATTCCATCAATGGCTTCATCGGCGTGACAAAGACATCAGATGCCCGAATTTTCATTTTCGAAGTTTGCAAATGAGGTAGGTAAATATTAGAAACTCAATCCGTTTATAGCAAGCCGATAGGTATCGTTTGTCCTTTTCGGTATTTATCAATATGTCTTAAAGACCGAAAGGGACAAAGTAAACGATGTAGGTACTTATGGGCCATGCTAAGGTAGGAAATGTTTATGAATTAGGGCGTTTGTGCACTACACTGACTTTTACCGTCCGGTAGTCCGGTTTTTTACGGTCCGATATGCCACGCCATTAAATGTATATAGTAGCATGTGCACTATATAGTACACCAAACGAAGGAAACGCAGAGGAAAAAACTCGTGTATAAGCGAATTTTGGGATAGTTGTAGGAAATGGTGTTTTAAGCCACATACTAAAAGTACTGGTGGTTAGGGGTGGAGCTAACGGGGGGAGAGGGGTGTAAAGGTCCTTATTTTTAATGTTTTGTAAATAACTCTTAAACCGTGGCTTATAGCAAAAAACGTTCTAGTACATAAGTAATCTACATAAAATTCTCTACAAAAAAGGTCTAAGTATGTTTCCTCTGGGATCAATGTGTCATGAGATAAGAAAGCAAGAAGACGGACACTAAAGAAATAAACACAGTTGTTTAAGTAGGTATGGGCACATACAGAATGCTCGCGACAATTCCAAAAGATTTTAATGCTCAATTCCTGAACATATTTAGAGTCTTTAATGTTATATAAAATTTCATGGATTCGGTTTGGTTTCAGAGATAATCAACCTTTTTTTCGAAATAAGTTTTTCGACGTAACTCGTCATAAAACTTCTTTTTGATTACAATGCTACCACAATGTGTTTTAATATTACCACACTTTTTGCCTGGCAATTAAAAAATGGGAATAAACTTGACGCAATAACCTGTCCCTAAAAAAAATAAAAATAATAATAATTTTAACAAATTGTTGTTATGATAAAAAGTCTTGGAAATGTTAAAAGTATGCAAAAAGACTAAAAAAAAAGAGAAAAAAAAAACATTTTTTTTGGTGGTATTTGACATTAGGTC